>CM041776.1:392438775-392563247 GCA_023374045.1 Limonium bicolor | reverse complement strand
ATATTGGAGTTTTCCTTGGTTACGCTATGAAGAGCAAGGCATATCGGGTTTTCACAACGGCAACGGACTCGTGGTGGTAGAAGGAATCCACAAATGTAAAGTTTGATGAGAACAATTTTGGAGGAAGGTCAAGCCAAGGAACAGTCTAGGATCTATTTCAGGTAAAGATGGAATCGCTTCACTTGACGATAGTTCAGGAGGTGATTCAGAAGAAGAACTTACTCAAGCTGAAACATTACCCTCACCATCAGCTCCGAACTCAGAACAGCCTCCGACTGTACCAATCGACACTAATGCTTCACAACGACAGTCAACAGAAGCCACCTCATCGCTTGACGGCTAGGAATGCTCCAGGCCATTGACATCACAAACATTCTGTCAGACTTGGACACAGGAGTAGAACTCGATCTACCACACAAAACTTTGCGCCTTCTTTGGTTTTGTTTCTACAACAGAACCTAAAACTGTGAAAGAAGCATTGGAGGATGAGAGCTGGATCAATGCCATGCATGAGGAGCTGAATGAGTTTTGCGGCGGAATGTGTGTGGGAACTTGTCGTTAAACCAAAAGATCAAAAAATTATTGGAACCAAGTGGGTCTATAGGAATAAGCTTGACTCAAAAGGGCACATTTCAAGGAACAAGGCACGATTGGTGGCCAAAAGGTTACAACCAACAAGAGGCTTGGATTTCGATGAAACCTACGCTCCAGTTGCACGCCTTGAGGCCTATCCGATTTCTCATTGGCGTTTTTGCCACATTACACAAATTCACTCTTTATCAAATGGATGTGAAGTGTGCATTCTTGAATGGACATCTCAAAGAAGAAGTATACGTTTTTTCTCAGCCTCCTGGTTCTGTTGATCCAGAGAAACCTGATTATGTGTTTTCGATTAAAGAAGCTCTATATGGTCTCAAGCAAGCGCCAAGGGCCTGGTATGAGCGGCTCACTTCCTTTCTTTACAACAAGATTTTAAACCGGGGAAAGGTGGATCGCACGTTGTTCATCAAAGAAAACGGGGCAGACAAGCTTGTTGGTACAGATCTATGTCGATGGACATCTGTTGGTTTCTCTACCAGTTCCAGTCGGACACAAGTTGCACTTCTATGATGACCAAAGAATTTCAAATGAGTAATATGGGTGAGCTCACCTTCTTTCTCGGACTCCAGATTAGGCAGACAGCAGATGGGACGTACATCAGTCAGACAAAGTATACACTTGAGTTTTAACCAAATACTAAAGTCCATGAGAGCAAGCCGATGCTCACGCCAATGTCTACTGCTCTCAGACTAGGTCTGGAAACCCGATTGCAGAGTCCACGGATCCCACGGTTTATAGAGGAATGATTGGTTCCCTCCTCTATCTTACAGCTAGTAGACCAGATATCATGCAAAGTGTCTGTTTTGTGCACGATTTCAGGCTATCCCAAAAGTACCCATGTCAAGGCCGTGAAACGCATATTTCGTATCTTCAGGGGACATCCTCACTAGGTTTATTGTTACACCGCAGAATCACTACCTACTCTTGCTGCTTACACGGATGCTGACTTTGGAGGATCTCTTACTGATAGAAAGAGCACCACGGGTACTGCGCCGTTCTTCGGATCAAATCTGGTCACATGGTCGTCAAGGAAACAAGCATCTGTTGATTTGTCCACAACTGAGGCTGAATATGTAGCTGTCTGCTGCTTGTTGTGCACAAATCCTGTGGTTACATAGACAAACTGAAGACTATGGTCTCCTTTTTATACCCGTCCCAATCTATTGTGACAACACAAGTACTATTGAGCTTACAAAGAATCCTGTTCATCACTCAAGGTCCAAACATATAGATATTCGTCATCACTTTATTCAAGATCATGTTGAACACGGCACCGTCATTCTACTCACTGTTCAACAGACAAGCAATTAGCTGACATTTTTACCAAGCCCTTACCAAGAGAAAATCCTTCGAGAAACTTAGGTTTGAAATAGGCATGGTTGACACGAAGTGAGAATTTGTTTTCCTATTTCTAGTTTCTTTCCTCCACAATTTAACATTTTCAGTTTTACACTAAGGTAGTTGTAATTTTTTTTAGTGTTGAGAATGGTCAAGTCTGTTTCATAACATTGCACACACAGTTCTAATGGATTTTTACATAACCATTTACCATACTCTGTGATTAATAAGTTTTGTGCAAGGTTCTATCTTCTCTCTTTGCTCTCTCGGTTTAGGACTGACCGCGTCTTCAGGGATTGGTCTTTTTGTACTTGTCAGTTTGAAACCGAGTTTGCCGATCAAAACAGCACTAACATTCCACCACAAGTAAAAGCGGGTATTTAGCCCAACAGGAGAATTTAGTATTCTCCCACCACATGATAATACGGGTATTTAGCCCAACGGGAGAATGTAGTATTCTCCCACCACCGTCGCAACGTACATTTAGTTGGAAGACGATCTGATGCAGATACGGCTCCTGAGATTTGCATGCATGGCCAGAGAAATTCTTCTGGGCTCCTCGCTTCTCATAGCGTAGGATATGTTAGGTGTCACATAAGGACGTTTAACAAGAACACTAATGTGATTTGTCGGTTACCACATTTACAGTTAACGACGTTTGTTTACAAGGGAAGTTAGTGAGAAACTTGAGTACAAGTTCTTGGTATATTAATACGTAGGTGTTTAATCCACTGGTAATGTAGTGTTGTATGCGTGGAACATACACGTTACAGTTAGTATCGTTCACACACATAAATAACACAACCGTGCACAAGAGTAATACAACGTTTTACATGTAATTATCTTGGTCGTTAATTCACACAACAAATAACACACAAGCCGGTGTAATCCGGTAGCAAGCAGGTTGCAAGAATCCCATACCGTTCATCGTAGATTGTACTTGACTAAATTTCCGGTCAACGTCTGGTCGAATATAATCCTATAACAGATTTAACTGAGAGTGTTAATTGAGTTACTCTCGTACGAGTATTTGCTGTATTATTGGCAGTTACGTATTCTCGTTATTTCATGTGAGGTTTATTTCTTTACGCTTAGGTAGTTCCTTTAGCCTCTTAACCTTATTTTATGTTTAGGGTATTTATATACTTTTTAAATCATATAGTCTTAATTATATTGTGTGGTAATTTCTTTTAACTACCTTATGATTTTATGTATAACATTTTATGTTATATCTTTTGATTTATCATTTTAAATCCTTTAATGTATATATATACATGTATTATTTATGTTACGTGTTTATAATTATCTAAATGACATAACAACTATATAACCTCCCAAATTATATTACATGTCACTCATGGACATATTATTCCCATAACTCTTATTAATTACAAATTACCCACGCGTAATATCAAGTAGTTACAATTAAATTCCTTATAACTATTTAACCCATAGTTTTAATTCCATAATCCCTTTAATCAAAATTCTTTTTCTAACTCCTCCAAATATCCACATAGGACCTATAATTATTTAAATTCAAATACTTACCCCTATATTTTGGTTATTTACAAAACAATCCCAATAATTCATAAACTTAACATTTTAACTTTAATTACATTATATTATATAGTTTAATTATTCCTTATTTAATTAAATTACAAATTAACCACCATAATTCGTTAATTACCAATTGACATTATAACTTTTAAAAATTACATTTTGGCCCACAATTTTTTGGCTTAACAAATTTCTTATAATTACAATTTAACCCCAAAAATCTTATAACCTTTACATAATAACTTATAACCTATTGTTTTAATATTAAATTCCTTTGATTACCAAAGTGGACACCTATATTTTCATAAATTACATTCTAACCCCATTCAATTTCGGCTTTCACATATAACTTTCCATAAATTACATTTTCACCCCAAAACTTTTATAAACTTTATATTTTACATTATAATTCATTTCTAACCAAATTTTTGGTCAACACTTTGACTAACACTTATTTAATTCCTAATACACTTATATACCAGAATTTTATAATTAATTCGGCTAAGCACCAATTTTCCAGAAATTACAAAGTAGCCATAAAACTTTATAAATTGTTATTTTAACACTTAAACTCTTGTTAATTTAACCAAAATTCATAATATTAATTCTTACATTATAATATATCATAATTATGCCAAGGATACATATAATTTTCGGAACTTACCATTTGTACCTCAAACTTTCCAAAATTCACAATTTTACCACATAACTTATTAAGATAGTCATTTAAACACTAGTAATTATTTCTAACTTACCCAAAATTCTTAATATGAGTTTATACACTATATTATATCAAAGTTCACCAAATTTAATATAAATTCGGCCACAATTAAATCTAGACACCAAGTTTTGGTAAATTACATCTTTTACCCTTAAACTTATAAACTTAGTATCTTAGGTATTAAAATACCTAATTAAATTATCCAAATATTTTATAACATCTTAATATATAGTTTAAGCTATAAATTACCAAATTGAAGTTAATATTTTCAGCAATGATTTTTATAACCAAATAATTAACTTAAAAGTCCTTAAATCATTTCTTAAACTTAATTCCATCTTTAATTAATCAAAACACATATTTAAAACCTTAATGATTTTGGATTTAATTTTATAAAAGGGTAATTAATGGTTTAATGTTATAAAACATAGTTTAAACCATAGATCTACATATATGTACTTAGATAAATTACTTACCCTCTTAGTAAATGATTTTTCCTTTGATTTCTCCTTGGGTCTTTGGCCACACAACCTTGATCTACACTCCTTGTAGGTGCCTTGAATATTAGAACAAGGATACCTTATGTTAAACCTTGAATTTCTAACTAAACCTTAAGAAATTTACTAAGGTATTATATATAAGATTTGTAATAAAGATTAGGATTTACCTTGATGTTTCAAAGTGGAGTTCAAGAAAACTTATAATTTCGGCCTTGACAAGGAGAAGAGGAATGAATTAGCTCTTGAAGAGATCTAAGCTTATAAACAGAAATAACTCTTGTAAACCTTAAAATCAAAGATTTACCTTAGGAAAATGGCATAAGATCACACCTAGATTGAGGTTTGATAAACACCTTGTCAAACCATGAAGAAGTTGAAGTTAATGAAGGGAAGAGAACAAGGCAATCTCAGCCATGAACATGCCTTGGGAGAAAATGAAGTTTTAAGGCATTTTTCTTACCTTAAGCCTTCAAGAACCTTTCTTAGGTGTTTCCTTTGATTAGACACGAAATTCCTAGCTTGAATGGTGATTGGGGTTGATCTAGATCAATGGAATGAATTAGAAGAACTCCCTTGGTGCTAGGAACCAAAAATAGCTTGTAAATGGCATGAAAATATAACTAGATTAACTTAAGAAATGAGAGCTCTTACCAATGGAAACTTACCAAGTCTGGAAGGAGGGAGTGTTGGCATGAGTAAGGGAAGGAGAAAGGGACTGAACTCGGCACTTAAAAGAGGAAGAAGAGACAAGTCTCATTAATTGTCAAGGTTTAGGTGAAAAGAAGGCATTTTAGTCAAAAGAGGAGGCAACAAAGTCTAAGGCCTTAATCAGTGGGATAATGTGTTTAAAATGAGGGCCATGGGACAAGGATCAACCTTCCAAGACTTTAGAATGCATACAAATTTGACAATTGTGGTAATATAAGGTAAGAAAATGATTTAAAGACATGAAAATCATGTCTCTTTTGTAGTCAAAATCGGCAGGGCTGGAGGTGGTGAATCACCATGGGTATTGCCTGATTAATATAGTTAACCTATGTCATTTTAACAATATCAAATTGTGGCTAATAAATTCTACAAGTTAAATGTGTAAAACGCATTTGTTCGGTACCCAAAAGTGCGTTTTTTGTGCTCCAAGGACATTTTGGAAAATAAATTATCCAACGAGATCCAAGTGTTTATGGTCAATTATGATATATTAAGGTGTTAAATTGAGTTATATGGGGTTATATAAACTCATGACACCATTCCCGGGCTACCGGGACACTCCCGGACCAAAACAGGAGCGTTAAGAATTTCCCTCGAGCACTTTGTGTTTAAATGAAAAAGTGGCATGGGGATTATGTTTGTATAGCCATATAATGATGGTATGACCATTTGGTTTGAATTAAAAGGTCATAGGACTCGTGTATTACACGGTCACGTTTGACGCACGTTTTTACGGCGTTTTAAGGACGTTCTTGTTGTTACAATTTTTATTGCATATTTTTGACCTCTGATGAGTCCTTTATGTTTTTATGATATATATTAGGTGTAACATAGGTTTTTACATTGTTTACATGTGTATATCAAATTATTTTAGTATTTGTAAATATTTACGTTGCTTGTTTGTATAAACGTTCGTATTGATCTTTCCTTGTTGACACTCTCTATATCGAGCTCGTTATGTAAGGGGTTTAATCCTCATTATTAATCGTACATAAGTTTTTGGTACGAGTATGTTAATACGTTAGTATAATTTTGCCAATTAGCGTTTATGATAAAATGACTATTGTTACGTATCGTTTGCATGCGTGAGTTTGCATGCAACGTGTAATATTATTCACGTAAACGTCTGCATGTGGGAATGTGCATGTGTACATGAAATGATTTATACTTTCATTATTTTATAGTTTTACAGTGTTAATTAGATTTAGGGTATTTCACCTTTAATTAAGGTGATTAAGGTTATGGGTATTTCACTCATAGTTCTATAATTAGGGGTGCCCACCAATTCATTAACGGAGAGATTTGTAAATCTCCCCTGGTTATCTTCTTCTTGAGCTCCATCCATTTTGATATTAGTTTCCATTGCTTCATTATCCTCGCACTCTAACTTATGTAGTTGAGTTTTTTTCTGTTTGAGGTGGTGCCCGAGAGTATATTGCTCATCACAAGTAATAGCACAGTCCTTTAGCTCTTCTGTCGTTCATTTGCTCTGAAGTTAAAAACTTCCTAGGAGCTAGTGATTCTTTCTTTTTATCCCCTGGTTCTTGGCGACCTTTTACTTCTTTAGGCAGGGCAATAACCCTTTCGCTGTCATAACTGGTGCAGTATCTCTGGTTGACTGCCAGTTCATGTAATTAGGTCTTCGAGGATGTGCTTTCTCGTACAGGCATGCCAACAAGAAACACTGTCTGATGGAACGGGGCTCAAACATACGCACATGCATCTGTGTATCTGTGCGAAGCCCTGCTAAGTAAGTGCCGACGAGATACTCCTCCGGTAGGGTAAGTCGAATGCGAATCAACTCGAAGCGATTGTGGTATTCCAAAATTCCATTGGTTTCTTGAAGCGATTTGAGCTCTGCGATTAGATCGTCAAGGATTTCACCGAAGCGTTCCTTGAGAAGTTCTTTGTACAAGTTCCAATCGCGGAGAGCCGCCTGATGTCCTTCAGCTTATGCAACCGCCTGATGCCACGTCGCCGCTACGGAATCAAAATGAATGGAAACTAGCCCCACCTTCAATTCTTCGGTGTACGATCGATCGCAAAGAATTGCTCGACCTTACAGAGCCACTCTTTGACGTTGTCGCTGTTGAATCGGGGAAAATCCAGCTTTGCTAAGCGAGTAACTCCAGAGTACGAACTCTTGCGAGTTGAGTTGTCATCGGAGGTCCTCTCTGACTCTGGAGAAGATATTGTCGACGTGTGTAGCCGCATGGCTTCGAATAAGTCCGTTTGTTCAGCGAACAAAGCTTGGATTTATGGATTAATCGAAGCTTCAAGTTCTTTCATCGCCTCTCTAATAAGCTGAATATTTCTGGTTTCAGCCATGGAAATCACAGAATCGCCAGAGTCTGATACCTTTATGCTGAATGCAACGTAAAGGAAGATCAGAGAGGGAATTAAGAAGGGAGTGAAATTGGAACTGATGTTTAGGGGTGGCAATTTTTACCCAACCGCTAACCTGACCTATACCTGTAGACACCAAAAATTCTCACCCCATAAAGCAAATTCCAGGATAAGAAATACAATAAAAGGGGTTGTCGCCTTTCTTTTTCAAAAACGTATTGACGGGCGTGCCAAAATGAGACCATCGTTCTACGACAAAATTTCAAACCAATTTTCAAGCATTTAGAAAAACCCAATTTTCTGAAAATGAATTTTTAAACAATAACCTGTCTTAGACTTACCCATTTATTTAGTTATCTATTTAGTTATTTTCAATTTAATTTCCTTAGTCGTGGGGATTTCGCTTACTTTATTTTACTATATTTTATCATTTTTTCATGTTGTTATTTAGAAAAAAACATTTCATTTTATTAACTAAACCTTTTAGTTTTATTCTGTATATACATTTTTTTAGCATTAGTGTTTTGATAATTTTACTTATGTCGAGTTATAGCTTTTGTTATCTTTCCCTAAGTTTTGTATGAAGTTCTATTGTACTAATCTTTTTCCTTTCTCATTTTTCAATCAAACCAAACAGCCCAATCCCCTGTCAAAGCCCAAGCCCAGAATCAAACCCAATTTATCTTCTAAACCCTAAAACCTCACCTCCATAAAAGACAACTACACAAAACCCTACTATAGTCACTGGGTGTGGAGGGTGATTTTTCGGTATGAGGGGGTCTATGTAAATGGTTCTGACTGAAAAGCCTAGATCCTAGAAATTGCCATTCTGTGGAGGGTGAAAACCCGTTATTCTGGCATCCCTCAAATACCTACTACATCGTCCGTCTTTCCTAGAAAGCTTATGGGGAATGCTAGTGAGCACTACACCCGCTCTCGATGGGCTCCACGCGGACTTATGCCTTTATAAGGCGGAATTGACTAGAGTCGCCACCTAGTTTGACCTAAAGAACTAGGAAAAGAGGAGAAAGGGGGTTCTAAGAACCATTAGTTGACTCTGAGGTTGTTCCTATGGATAGGACTTATTTGGTCATTTTGCAGAGATTTTATGTTGGGTTCGCACTGGGTTACACCCCTCAGAAGTGGCAACAACCACGACTTTGGATTGGTGCCCGAGGAAACCTCGGTCTCCAATTGTCGGGATTGCCTTCTTTCAAAACCTTATTAGAGAGATTCAATTTAAGGCCAAAGGATAGGATCGAGTGTGGATTGAAGAACAGATGATTTCGAAGAGTTTGGAGAAATAGGCTGGTCTTGAGATATTGATTGGTGAAGTTGGTTTGAATATCGAGAAATTTTGATTGTTTATGAGAGGTTTGAGGTTGTTTCGACTTTCACGGGGTTAAAAGGATGCTGGAAATTTTGAGGAGCAACAGGGCGTTTTGGTCATTTTGTGAAGTTGAGAGATGCTCGGATTCTTTGGTGGAATTGAGGAGTTTTTCGTGTTTGTAAAGTTTGGATTTTTGAATGGTCAAATTCTTGAAGTGTTTTGAGAAGTCGAAAGTGTTGATGGAGTGGGAAAGAGGATATCTGGTTTACAGGTGTTCGGGTTTTGAAGATGTTTCAGGTTTAAGATGACTAAGGTTGTTCGAGAGCATTTAAGAATAGAGGGTCCTATGTTAGCAAGACTTGTGACTTTTACTTAGGAAAGGATTGAGGAGTGCTTAGGGGTTAAGTCTCTAATGAAAGGATTGGATTGATTTGTTCAGAATTTTCTCTCTTAAAATTTTTAATAAAAACGAAAATCATTTTTGTTGTAAAAGGGGCGGATAATCCTGAGGGATTACCCTATGTACCCCCTCGAACACGACACTTAATTAATGGTAAGTGTAGAGGCTCGAAAGATGGGGCAATGAATTTATGTCGAAATATAGGATTTAAAGAGAAGTATCATGAACGGGATACTCTCAGTCAAACCCTATAATGTCTCTAACTCCCGGGTTTAAAACATTAAAAGCCGAAAATACTGAAATCGAGTGGAAGGGAGTTAGACGATTCTAAAATCCCGGCTGCAACTAGGAAGGTCGTTACTTCCCTAGCACCCCGCCTTGTAAAAATCTAGGCTGCAAATAGGGGAGGTTTGTCACCCTAATGCCCCGCCTAAAGAGATCCAGACTGCGACAAGGGAGGTTATGACCCTAGTGCCCCGCCTCGGATTTTTATTTTGGAAGGGAGACAAGCGATGTTCTAACCATGGAGGAAATGTTTTGAAGGGGTTAACCATTTCTTGCTCCCTAAAGAACAGTTTATTTGAGTTAAAAATTGAGTTAGAAAACTTTTTGAAGTTGTTCGAAATTCTCTATAAAGAAACACTGATTTTGAGAAATGTTTTAGGAGAAAACATTCTGTATATGTGAGAAGAACTTTCTACAGTTGAGAAGAGTTTTCTGTGATGTGAGAAGAGTTTTTCCTTTTAAAATTCCATAAAATGGTTTCTTTTGAAAACTTGAAAAAATTTGGATGAAATAGTTGTTTGAAATTCAGGAAGATAGATTTTGGATTTTTGATTTTTAATGGAATTTACAAATTGGGTTTGAGTTGAAAGGGATCAGTTTTGAAAAGTGAGTTGGGTTTGATTTGATTTTGTTTGACTTGTATTGGAAGATGAGCCGGGTCAAAGTTCGAGTTGAAGTGGGGTCGGTCAATGCTTGGGTCAACTTTTTTGGTCAAGGTCAATGTTTTTGGTCAAGGTTACCTTTTTGGTAAAGGTCAACATTTTTTGGTCAAGGTCAACATTTTTGGTCAAGGTCAACGTTTTCTGGTCAAGGTTTGATATTTGTGGACTCGCGTGGACTTGGTTGGGTCAAAGTCAAAATTTCAGGTCAAACTTGGGGTTTGGTCAACATTTGGGTCAAGGTTTGATTTTTGTAGACTTGGGCTGATTTTTGGTTTGATTAGGTATTGGGCCGAGTTTTGAGATTGGGCTGGGCTTGGTAATGGGCCGAGTTAGGATTTGGGCCGTGGGTTTGGGCTTGGACTGTGGGCCGTGGGTTTGGGCTTGGACCGGTTTTGGGCTATGTGGTTTGGGCCTTGTTAGGCTTCGGGTTTTAGACTTGGGCTTTGGGCCGATTTTTGAATTTGGGCCGTGGACTTGGGCTTGGACTGTGGGCCGTGGGTTTGGGCTTGGACCGGTTTTGGGCTATGTGGTTTGGGCCTTGGATATGGACTAGGGTTTTTGCAGATGGGCCAAGTAGGAAGTGGGCATTGTGTAGCCAGGCCAAAATGAGATCAGTCAGAATTGGATTGAGAGGTTGAGTTGGGTCATGGGCTTATTATGAAATTGGGCCAAGTTTGCTTTGGGCTCTGAGAGTGGATTTCCAACAAATGGGCCGATTGAGAGCTTAGTTGAAACTAAAGGCTAGTGGACTTAAGTCATGCCTGAATAAAATTAACTGGATTTACAAATGGATTGGATTTTTGTTGATTGTACATTTATTCTGAAGTTAAGGGATGAGTTGGAAAGTTTTAAGGAAAACGGGTATTCCTCAAATGGACCGTGTCTAGGACCCGTATGCATTGAGGATACCCAAACCTAAGGCTTTTCTACAAAAGTGGTGACCTACAGGCTATCTAGGGTTAAATAGTAAATAGATAGAAAATGCAACAAATTAAAGCAAAATCATGACACATCAAGTATATTCACGCATGGCATAAAATAAAGAGTTCGAAAGCAAGCCACATGACAGATGATGATCAATATGGAAGCGAAATGAACTTCAGCAAAATAGGTTCTATTTTACTGCTATCTACATGGACCGTCATTTTAAACTTTAGAAAATCAACGAAAACGTGGAGCCTAAAGTTTCAAATCTAATCGTAAGTTGCAGATCAAACTGACTAATTACTATTTAATGTCTTTCGAGAGTAATGAAGACTCAGCCAGAATAGGAATAAAAGCCTAAGATTACTAACCTCGAATGAGAATTAGCCCCAAACTGACTCACTACATTGTTTGTCAATTAGTCATTTCACTTATCATAATCAATTGAAACTCCAAAGTATGCAGAGGCCAACTAAACTGTCCTATGTCATTCAAGTCTGGTATCATCACATGCAAAACGGAACCAGAGAAGGAGATTAGAACCTCATGAACAAACGTAGTAGATTACTAAAATCAGAGACCAAATGCTGCTCCCAAATTCATCCATTTGAGCTCTACTGTTGGCTCCTAATGCGTTTACTGAATGGATTAAAACATACTACTAAGTTCTGATAGCTTACTGGAAAAGGATGCTAAACTGTCAAGAGTGAGTCATACTGCAGATGAACTAAGTTACTAAGACAAATGCATTATAAATACACACGGCAAAAATGTTGTCAGAAACAAACGAGCACATGATACCATCACAGGAGCACTCCACACATGGACACCGAGATATACTACCAGATAAAACAGTTATTATCAGACTTAGGTTAGGACTGGGTACCAGTATTAGAGAGTAAGAGACAGTCCTGTAATGATATGGGAGTAACATGAAACATAGCAGACATTAGTCCAGAAAATAATCGTATATGCAAGGAAAAGGGTACGTGTGCTGAAAACTTAATCCGAGTAAAGCCCAAGACTGCAAATCACTTCTAACTAAAACCTGATTCAAGGATTCAAGTTAGTGTAATAGAACTCAAGCCAAGAAATAATAGACATATTTGTATACTCAGAGGGGATCGATGCCTCTGCTTCGACGGTCAAACCAGCAGCAAAGAGCAATACACAACCACACACAGATTTTTAAAGCAGAAGGGTTAGGAAAACAGACTTCACCAGTGAGTACAAGATTGGTGACTGTCGCTAGCACAAATTTACAGTCTATCCTGAATCATAGACTTTCATAAACACCACTCCAAACTTAGATCGAGTTCAGAGGCTCACCAGATAATTTTGAGCACCGTCTGTAACGAGTCAGCGTATCACAAGGGGTATATATACAAAACACTATGGTGGAATCAAAGTCAACACTTATGTTTTGAGAAATGCTCTTTACTGAAATCCAAAACACACAGAAATCTGGCCCTCATTCGAACATATAACCAATAGCAGAAGACAAGGTACAATCATCTTTCTCGGGCTTATTTGATGAACATAGCAGAGGTAATCAGTTGAATGAGAATGACAACTCCTTATGCTCTCGCAACAACGGGTGAGCTTCGTATCATTAACGAAATATCCAAACAGAAACACCATAGCATAATAACGTGAAACAGGTACTGGCGAAGGTAAGGCATAACACGAGTATGGTTGTTAAAGTCAGGTCACCATCTTCGACTCACACCAGGTTTGTGGACTTCGAAGTCCATAACAGACTGGATATCCCAGAAAATACATGACAAGAATAAAAGCTGTGGAGACAGAGAGTTATGACTTGTATTTTGAGGCCAACACTGACGACCATGGATCTCCCTTTTGGGCCATCCTTTCTCACGACCCCATTGAAGTTCAGGTAGTAGAAATTGAACCAGAATAGTAAAGAGGCAAAACAAAGCAGAAAGAAACGTAAAAGAGTAATTTTACTCTATGAAATGGCCAAAGACATGCGAAAACATGATTTCGAAGCCCTGGGTTTTAGAGTTTAAACAACATGGAAAAGGAACACAGGAGGAGAATGTTTGAATACGATTGAAAAAGTAAGAAACGAAAAAGAAAGAAAAAGAAACGCAACCGTACGAAAAAGATAAGGGACGGGAGGAGCACGAGTTCGAGAATGGTACCCCGATTAAGAAATCAACTTACACTTGCTCCTGAAACAGAAACAATTTCGGAGGAGGGAGAAGATTGAGTGCTAAAATCCGGCGAAATGGCGGTGTTTTTGTAGAGCTTAAAGGTAGACTTGGTGATGGCGGTTCTGGGCATGAGAATGTCTTCGATGGAGCAGGCCGAGGTGGTTTCGACGACGATGAAAAGAAGATCGGGAGTTTTTTTTAGAAGAAGGTGATGGGTCAGGTCTTTTAGCTTCCTGGTCTCGAGAATGGAAGAGGGAAGAACGACATGCAGAGGAAACTCAAATCCAGAGAACGGAACTCCAACCCGAAATAAGAACTTCCTCAGTGGCGAGATGTCCGGGAGAGATTCAGCAGAGATGGAGTTTTGAGATGGTTGGCTTTGAAAAAAATGGAGGAGCCTTGAAAACGAAAATTTTTCTGGCTCTTTGCTTCTTGGTCTTCTCGATTTTCAGGCGTGGGTAAGGGTGGTTTTGGAGCGTAATGGCGTGGTGAAGTCGAAGACGGTTTCCAAGGGGGAACACGAAAGAACAGCGAATGTGTTGGGGATTTCAAATGATAGGCAGGGAATAAAGATTGTTCCAGAGTTCAAAAGAAAAAAAAAACCTGGTCCGTAAGTCTGCTACTAGTGGGGCATATTTGAGATACTTGGGCCAAAACGGGTCCAAACTAGAGTGGGCTGCATCAGGTTCAAAAAAATCAGATACTACACAAAGGAGAAAGGGGTGTCTTCCGAGTTTTGTACTCGAGACCTCCGCCCTCCTCCCTCACATGCTCTACCAATTGAGCTGTGACCAATTCAGTAGATAGAGTAGAGGAGAAAAAAATAAAAGTCATGTCACGTACTGAAATAATAAAGAAAACGCCTCCAACCTATGCCAGGAATCGGGACCCGAGATCTACGGGTTGTATGATGAGTACCTTAACCAGTTACGCTATGTCGGATTTCAGTATGTTCATGGGAGAAATATTATAAGAGCTCTAAATTCGACTGGATAACTTTGTTTTTTCAAGAGCTACAAATCCAAAAGAAAGTATATGCAATAAAAAGAGATGATTAATCTAATGCATGAAATTATGAATACAATTAAAAATACGACCCAGAACGTAATGAGATATAAAATAAAAGGAAAGCATGAGTACATGAAATAATAAAAAAAATTAATGCACGTAATGAAGATAAAACACTTAAAATACATGGAAAATAGTAGTAATAAAAGGACACACGAAATAATAAAATAGAGACGATAAAACGGATAATGCCAAAAGGAAATAACAAATAATAATAAAAGTATAAGTCGATCGAGCACATAAAATAATACCAGGTAATAGCAAAACCGTGAAATATTTTAAAACAAAAGCAATGAAATAAGTATATAAAATGAAGTCATTTTAATAACAGATTACAATAAAATAAAATAAAATAAAAATAAATAAAATAATATAAAAAAGGGGCTCGTGCTCCTTTCCATAGGAATGTGGGATCTTACACGTCGGAGAAAAAGAAATCCTTTAGTTGGAAATGGGGACGACCTCCTTGTCCCTAGAAGCATGTTTATTTTTGTATATATTTGTTTTTAATATAAAACGGGTGAGAATTTTTGGTGTCTACAGATGGCTCCCCTTGATTCAATTCTGCAATAGAAGGCTTGCATAATTGGATCAAGGTTGACGGGGCGCCAAAAATTCTCACTAGGGCTTTCACGGGGTACATCCAGATGCGATCATGGATAACACACCGTGTGAACGCGACAGGAGAGTAACAAGATAACCAAGTGCACGAGTACTTATGCGTGCCTCAACTGGACCTCTTGATATCCAGTCCTAGGGCTTATGATGGGCCTAGAATGCGATTGAAAGTACGAGGACTTAGGAGTGCCTCAACTAGACCTCTTGATATCTAGCTATAGGACTTATGACGAGCCTATAATACCAACAACCCGATTTGATTTTAAGGTGCACGAGGGCTTAGGAGTGCCTCAACTGGACCTCTTGATATCCAGTCCTAGGGCTTATGATGAGCCTAGAATGCGATTGAAAGTACGAGGACTTAGGAGTGCCTCAACTAGACCTCTTGATATCTAGCTATAGGACTTATGCCGAGCTATAATACCAACAACCCGATTTGATTTAAGGTGCACGAGGGCTTAGGAGTGCCTCAACTGGACCTCTTGATATCCAGTCCTAGGGCTTATGATGAGCCTAGAATGCGATTGAAAGTACGAGGACTTAGGAGTGCCTCAACTAGACCTCTTGATATCTAGCTATAGGACTTATGTCAAGCCTATAATACCAATAACCCGATTTTATTTAAGGTGCACAAGGGCTTAGGAGTGCCTCGACTGGACCTCTTGATATCCAGTCCTAGGGCTTATGATGAGCCTAGAATGCGATTTCAAGTACGAGGACTTAGGAGTGCCTCAACTAGACCTCTTGATATCTAGCTATAGGACTTATGCCGAGCCTATAATACCAATAACCCGATTTGATTTAAGGTGCACGAGGGCTTATGAGTGCCTCAACTGGACCTCTTGATATCCAGTCCTAGGGCTTATGATGAGCCTATAATGCGATTGAAAGTACGAGGACTTAGGAGTGCCTCAACTAGAACTCTTGGTATCTAGCTATAGGATATGCCGAGCCTATAATACTTTGATGGAGTTGTACGAAATTCGCTGCGGTGAAAGGTTGATCTGAAGTCGAATTTAGCTGCATGTTGATTCATGGTCGGACGCTCTCTAATGGGTCCTTCAATCCTCAACGAAGGATTTGAGATTGGAAATTTTCTCTGGTGTTGTCTCCCTTAACTGCATGAGTGTTCGGACGATTGGATCGGGTGATTCCGATATATACGGTCGGACGGTTTGACATAGCTTTTGGGGACCGTAGTGGTCAAGTGCGATTTTCGTGATATTGGAGAGGGCTTTAGCCAATGACTCTGGTAGTTTGACGGCGGCCCTGGCGTTGTGTTGGGATAAAACCTAACGTAAATTGTTGTTGGGGGGTTTAACCTAACGGCAAGTGTACCGGTCGATTATAGCAAGTTTAAATCTTGGAGTATTCCCTGAGTACCGAATCCAAGGAGGCAGTGGCTAGTTTAATTTCTACTTGCACACAAAACAAGAATAATAAAAATAACAGGAAATTGAGGGGTTTTTGTATGTGATGGTGAATATTGTAAAGGAGTTTAATAAGCAATAAATAACAGGTAAATATTTGTTTTGATTTTGGTTGATAAAGGAAATTCCGGTTTACTACTTCTCTCTAGGTTTGCAATTTCTTCCTCTAAGTGATTTCTACAGAATCCAGAATAAAACCCTAGAATAAGGATAACTCGTATTCGGTCTCCCGTTCCACGAATTCTAATTAGCAAAGACCGAATCCTAACTCTCGTTATGAATCCACTGTTTACTAATTGCTTTAAGTGTAGTCTAGATTAATGGTCAGCTAGTGTTTAGAGGAATTACCATCTCTATACTAATTGGTCTTTCCCTGTAGTCAATTGATAGCCGCAGTTCTTACTTATAAGCTAACAAACTGATAAACTCAATAATTGATCAGATTAACAAGTTTAGGAATTCATAAGGGAAAAGAACTTTATCCTAGTGTACTGCACAAAATCACAAAGGTTCAGAAATAATTATTCTAGAGATACATAGTAAACCGACATTTAAAGCGACTACTCAGCCATGGACAAAATAACAATGCTCAATATAAACAGCATAAGGATAGAGGGATTTAGCAGAAAAACTGATTTTAGAAGCCGTCGCCGATTCTGTAATTCTCACACTCGTCTGTGTCACGTCCGGCCGTCTAGGGTCGGACGCTGATCCGGACGTCGATCCGGACGCGGGTAAATGAAGCCCGTGAGCAGTTCTCTGTCTGTGGGTGAGGGTGAAGAATTACAGAGGAAGATTTGTGAATGGAGATGGAGGATTATCGTGGATGAGAAGATATGTAGAGAGGGAGAGAAGGGGTTAGACTCGTAAGTCTAGTACGAATTGAAATGGAGGATGAGTGAATGCTTAAATAGGCTGAGAAATCAACATAGGTTAGTGGAAGTTTGGTGTGTTGGTAATTAATTGAGCATGGGCATGTATTAATTTAGGCTGCAGTGGGGCTAAACCGTCGCTCGGCTGATAATTGCACCGAAAGCCCGATTATCAGCGCGATGCATTTTTATTTTTTATTTCTGTGTGACGTCCGGATCTATGTCCAGATCTGGACGTGAGACAGCGGTTTTGGATCTGAGACTTGGGTTGTGTCCGGATCGTTGTCTGGATCCGGACAAGACATAAAACTTTTGGAGCTGGATCTCGGGTCACGTCTGGCTTGCGTCCGGATCCGGACATGAGACGTCCGGATTTGCGTCCGGCCAAGTTGACCCGGACGTGACCAATTTTTGTGTCTCTTCTCCTGATTTGTTCCCCGTTTGTTGCGTTGTAACCCTTATGATGTAAAGTCTTCATTTCTCTGGGTTTTTCCTATATTTACATATAGAATGCATCAATACATATCAAAACATTATTCTTAGGAAAAACACAGAATAAGTGGGAAACATTGCTTAAATTGTAGCAGATTATCAGGTAATTAAGCCCTTAAAAGCTATATGTTTCACACTTATCACGTTGCACTAGGATGGCTCCGGTGTGGCTCTAAGATGGCTCCGGTATGGCCCTGAGATGGCTCCGGTATCGCCTTGAGATGGCTTCGGTATCGCCTTGAGATGGCTTCTGGTATGGCCCTGAGATGATCCTCTTGGTTGAGGCGGATTCCTTCATAAGGTGACAGCAACGACCTTGTGGTTCAAGGGGTAGATGGTTTTTATTTGAGACGGGGTCGCACCCTGAGAGGGTTGCCTACGTACTCAACTCACTGTTGAGATCAGACCTTACGTAGTTCATGGATTTTGGCGAGTGAGGAGTTTGGTGGTGAGGAGAGATGTCGTACGGGGCATTTCTTGGGATGGTGCCCGGAGACTTTTAATCCTTTGCTTTGATGACTGCGTATTCTTCCACGTTACTCAGCGGATGGCTATCGTGCCAGTTGACGAAGGAGACGGGTACTATGCCGTGGCTTCCCCTACGAGGAGAGTATACTCATCTTTCTCTTTCCATGTTGTAGGATATTATGTCTGAACCGATGGATGCAAATCTATTCTACATGCATTTTTTGGAATTGGATATGATTGCATGCAAAGGGATGTCGTGTCAAGGTGAGCTCAGCTAGGAATTCTAGTTAAGTCAGATCAGTCACCTTTAAGCCGCTTCTTTCTTGAAAAATCCTCTCGCAAGAGGTCTCTCGGGATTTCTTATACCATTCTGTTTCCTTTCTTATGGTCAGTTAGGCTTTCTTTAATCGGGGTGATGAACAATCGTTTTTTTTTCTTCCTTTCTAGTTTCCTAACACTCGTTTGTGCACGATTGCATTGACAAGATCGGACGTTGTGTGGCCTTTCATGTTTCGAATTTGGTACTTTTCGAATCAAGCAAATACCGTCTCTAAGTCGGAGGTCTTTCGATGGGTTATGACGGAGCTGCAGGGTATGTCACATGGGACTGGAGGATTTGTTTGAGAATTGTGGAGCTTTTGTGCAACAGAGGATATGCTTCACCTTTGCCACGGATGGAGTGATTTTAGACTCCTTTCGCATTTGTGCGGATTATCATGTGTTCTCATTTGATTTGCTACTTTCTTTGAGTAGTCTATTTGCACCTCTTTGTGTTTGGCATTCTCGTTCTTATCTATTCCTCGAGTGGGGATGTTTCACGCAATGTGGGGCTTTCATTTCCTCTCTTTACTCTTTAGAGGATTTGTGTTTCATTCTTCTCCTTTTCATCCTCTTTGGGTATCTCTTTCAAGCTTTCGCCCGTGCTTTGAATGGTGGGGAAGGAACCATGGCTCCGGCTCTTTTCATCCTCTTTTGCAAGGGTGAATTGTTGTGTGATGTGGGCTGATATGTCGTGGAGCTATTTCGGAAAAAGGTTTTCAATGAAAGGCTCAGCGGGGTTCACTAAGGGATCATTTTCAGGGTCAATGAGGCTTTTTGGCCTTGTGGAGGTTTTCCTCGATCCTAGGTGCTTCGTCATCCCTATTGACAGATATTTGTTTCCTCTACTATTCCCTAATTTTGACATGAATGGTAACACGCCTTTCTCATCAATATTTGGTTCTATGATGGAGGATCCTCGCATGGTGCTTTGAAATTTAAATGCACCAAGCACTCTGGGTTTTGCACGCTCTGTGTTTCTCTCATGCACTTGACTCTCACGGGAGGTTAGAGATCCTTCCAAGACCTCTTCGAGAAAAATGATACAAGAGTTCGGTGGCCTTCGATGGCTTATGTGACTTTCTAGAATTAAAGATCAAGACACACCTCGAGACTGGGGATATCAAATGCAAATACAATAAAACTAAACCTAATGCAGATGGTAATGATAACTTTCATGTGGATTTTTTTTCAGTTTTTTGTGTGGATGCATTTTTTCATATGGATGCATTTTTTTGGATTTTTAAATGGATGCATTTTTTTTGGATTTTTTTATATGGATGCATTTTTTTGAATTTTTGTGACGGTTCAGACATAATATCGTTTCAACCGGTCGAGATTGACAAGGCTTTGAAATTCTTCTCCGTCCAAATCTGTTAGCAATACAACACCATGAGGGGTTATCTCTTTGACCAGATAAGGGCCCACCCAGTTCGGTCTGAATTTCCCTCGCGGGTCCGGCAAATCTTTTCTCAGCTCTTTCAGGACGAGATCGCCCACTTGGATGTTTCATTCTCTGACCCTCTTGTTGAATGCTCTAGCCATTCTTCTCTGGTAACCCTGGATGTGATATAGTGCCTGTAGGCACTTTTCGTCGAGAAGAGCGAGACTGTCGTAGCGTTGTTGCAACCAGTTACTTTCAGCAATTTTCAGTTCGTTAGTGACCCGAAGGGTTGGAATTTCAAGCTCGATTGGCAAGACACATTCTGACCCATACACCAAGGAATACGGGGTGGCTCCGGTTGCATTTCTGACAGTAGTTCGGTAACCCCAGAGAGCGTAGTGCAACTTTTCTGGCCAATCTCTGTATGTTTCAACAATTTTTGAGAGTGCGCTCTTTACAGCTTTGTTGGCGGCTTCGACCACTCCGTTAGTCTGAGGCCTGTATGGAGATGATCTGTGGTAACGGATGTTGTATTTTTCCATGACCCGGATAGTGTCTCCGTCGAATTGAGGACCGTTGTCTGATACGAATTCTGAGGGAACCCCGTATCAGCATATGATGTCTCTTTCGATAAACTGGGCAACTTGTCTTGATCCAATATTCACAAACGACCGTGCTTCGACCCATTTACTGAAATAATCTATTGCCACAAGGATGTAGTGATGCCCATTTGAAGCTTTAGGGTGAATTTCACCAATGATGCCGATTCCCCATATAGAGAACGGCCAAGGAGCTGCCATGGCTGTTAGGGGTAGGGGAGGCAGGTGTTGCAAGTTAGCATGCGTCTGACATTTGGCGCACTTTTTCACAAATGCGTGACAATCGGCTTCCATTGTTGTCTAGTAATACCCTAGTCTGAGGATTTTCCGGGATAGGGAATGTCCTCCAGCATGGGTCCCACATACTCCCTTGTGGACATCCTCGATGATCTTATCAGCCTCTTTTTGGGTCACACATAAGTGTTGGACTCCATTCGGCATTCTCTTGTAGACTCTGGTTCCACAGATCACATATTGATTCGACATTCTTCTCAGCGCAATGCAGTCCTGCTTAGTGGCTTCTGGTGGGTATTCTCCTTTTCTGAGGAAATTCTTGATGTCCACAAACCACTCGTCTTTGGTTTCTTCTGCATCGATGGCTCCAATTTCGAACGAGGGTACATTGGTCATGGTTATCCACAAAGGGAAGTACAATGAACTGGTCAATACTTGGACTACTGAAGCCAAGGACGCCAGGGAGTCGGTGAAGATATTCTGGCTACGGTTCACATGCTTGAAAGTCACATTTCAAAAGCAGGTGACTAGGTATGAAAGGTTGTCATGGTAGGGGATCAATCGTTCTTCTCTGATCTCCCAAGTCTGGTTGACTTGTGAAATAGCGAGATTAGAGTCACCGAAGACCTCTAACTCCTCCACTTGCAATTCCAACGCCATTTCAAGTCCCAAAATGCAGGCTTCGTATTCTACCATGTTATTAGTGACGGGTAGGTAATGATTTTTACCGTAGCTGGAAGCAGATCTCCCTCAGGGTGGATCAGCAAGATCCCGACCCCTTTACCCTTGTGGTTGACGGCACCATCAAAGTACAACTTCCAACAGGTTTTTTGTAATGTCATGATTTGCTCGTTTGGGAAGTCGTCATTGCCAAAGAACTCGGATGCTACGGGGCATTCTGCTAGATGCTCGGCTACGACACTTCCCTTGATTGACTTCTGAATTTTGAAAGTGATATCGAATTCGGATAACAATAGGGACCATTTGGATAAACGACCGTCAAGAATTGGCTTTTCTAGAAGGTACTTTATAGGGTTCATGCATGCAATCAGATGAACCTCTTGCCCTAACAAGTAGTGTCTTAGTTTCTTCGTAGCCCAGACCAAAGCAGCGCAAAATTTGTGGATGTCAAAGTATCACGTTTCCGTATCAACCCATTTTTTACTGATATGGTAGATCGACTTTTCACGCGGTGAGGATCCCTGTTCCTGGGCCAGCATGGCGCCCATTGACGTTTCACGGGCAGTGAGGTATAGGATCATTGGCTTATCCTCTCTGGGCGGTACCAAGACTGGCGGGTTCTGCAGATAGGTTTTTATCTTTTCAAATGCTTCTTGACATTGTTAATTCCAGACTTTAGACGTGTCTTTCTCCAACAGATGAAAAATAGGCTCACAAGTCTCGGTTAGCTGCATGATGAATCTTCTGATGTACTGAACTCTGCCTAAGAAACCCCTTATTTCTTTTTCGGTCTTTGGAGGAGGCATTTCTTGAATGGCTTTTATCTTATCTGGGTCTACCTCAATCCTCGGGTCGTAATCATGAACCCTAGAAGTTTTCCCCCGGTTATCCCGAATGTGCATTTTTCCGGGTTAAGCTTCATCTAACATTTTCGCATACGATCGAAGAACTTTCTCAGGTTTGCCAAGTGGTCCTCTCGTTGGGCGGCTTTGACGATCATGTCGTCTACGTATACCTCCACTTCCTTGTGGATCATATCATGCAGTAGTGTAGTGGCGGCCCTTTGATACATGGCTCCGGCATTTTTCAGACCAAAGGGCATGTTTACATAACAAAAGGTTCCCCACTGTGTAATAAAAGATGTCTTTTCTTGGTCTTCTACAGCCATTCGGATTTGATTGTAACTTGAAAATCCATCCATGAATGACAGTAGTGCATGTTGGGCAGTGTTATCAACAAGGATATCAATGTGGGGGTAAGGGAAAGCTGTCTTTGGGGCTGGCCTCGTTTAAGTCCCTAAAATCGATGCACACTCGCACCTTTCCATTTTTCTTTGGGACGGCTAAAATATTGGCTAACCAGTCGGGGTAGTTGACAACCCGGATAAAGCCGACACGTAGCAATTTCTCAACTTCCTCTTTCACCTTCAATTGGTGCTCAGGTTTCATTCGTCTTAAATGTTGTTTCTTAGGTTTGGCATTGGGATACAACGGTATTCGGTGTTGGACAATGTCAAGGTCAATCCCAGGCATGTACGCGTAACCCCAAGCAAAAACATCGACATATTTGGTTAGCAGAGAAGTCAGGTCCCGTTTTTCTGTTTCACTCAGACCCGAACCAACTTACAAAATTTTAGGGTTATCAGGTGTTCCGATATTTATTGCCACAGTATCCTCTACAATCTAGGTGTGAGTGGAATATTGTTCAGTGGGAGGCATATTCTCCTCATCATATTCCTCCTCTTTGGCCTCAAGGATTTGTGATGAATCGAACGTTTGAGAAGACATAATAGATGAATACTCTGAACGAACTAAATTTCCATTAATATCTGATGAGCTTGGGAGCACTGAGATTGTCAGAAAATTGCCACCATTTTTACAAGTGAAAATAAATGGTGGCGATTCTTCCCTTAGCCTAATTCTATTTGCATTGCTGAGGTTCTCATTACACTAATAACTGCATTCATCACTAATAACACTGCCATCACTACTGCTACAATCATCGTCACTACCAACTAGACTAACTACGTAAGGCTCCTGGGAAATCAGCTCATTTCTCTCATGATAGACGACAAGACACGCTCCATGGCCATCTACCGAGGGTGCGGAGTCCTTGATTACTGGTTTGATCGTGATATTGTTCTCTGCTGCATCCTCGGGCATTCCTTGGTCGCATCCCTTGTCGTCATGTTCTTCAGGGCATGAGTTGAGGGAGAACAAAGTGGTCCACCAGTTCCCCCACTCCATTGTCTCCTGATCCTCCTGGTCCTGAGCTACTATGCTTATCACAACTCACAGATGCATATGATTCAAGGTTAACTGATAAGAAGAACCTGTGGGAGTTCTTACATGTGAATCTGTCAACATCATGCCTGACATTTCCGTAAATCCCAACCCAGCTCCTCGTCCTCCAATATGTGCTGTTAGTGGCTCCACCATGCCCTGCAATTCCTTGCCTAATCCATTCCCATGTTTGTAGCCCATCCGAGACATCATGTGCTGCGATGCGGGGCTATAGATACTAGGGTCGAAGTAGAGAGGAGTGATGGAAGAAGTTTGACTTACCTGTGAATGTGGCTTCGCCACTGTGAAGCCCCCGAGCGTCAACCCTCGACCCCCTAGTGTACTAATCTCAAATAGTGGGGACTCAGCTTGGCCTCTCCCAAAACCTCCACGTTTCGTCCCCTGTGTTTGAATTTTAGCTTCTGATGGACGACTGAGGGGACTCCTTTAATTTGATTGATGAATTCTCGCCCCAGCAGAAGGTTGAAGGTGGAGGATATGTCTATGACCATCACTTCGATGGTCAGGGAGACATCCTCAATCAGAATTGGCAGGGTGATGGTTCCCAGAACCTTCCTATGGCTGTTGTCATAGGCACTCAACGTCATGTCTACTGGCTTGAAATCGTTGAGTCCTATATGACGGGCTACTCGGAGCGGACAGACATTCACTTCAGCCCCATCATCAATCAAAGTCTTGGGGACCTGGAATCCTCCAGCCTTCACAGTTATGTAGAGGGCTTTTCCGCCTGACGAGGGATCTCGTCGGCGGCAAACGTTATGGAGAGATCAGGAGTCCGGGATAGGTGAGCTACAATGTTTTCAACTGATGTCGGCCGCTTCTTGTCCATTCCTAAATGCCGAGCTACTGCATCTTTGTGCTCTTCTGAAATTGTCAGCAGGGACCAGATTGTGATAGGTATGCTGGTAGTCTTCAGCTTTTCATCAGTTCTTCTTCTCCCACCAACTTGTTCCCTGACTCATTCAGAGTAAGGTCGTGGACTCTCTGTTGTAGTGTTTCTGGCTCCTCTACGAGCTCAGTGGGTTTGAAATGCCTTCCTGAGCGGCTCAAGTGATTGATTCTTTCAAAGTCATCACCGTGTTTTTCCTCATCTGCTATCTGAAATTGCACTCAGAGATTCTCCTTCCCCGCCTTTCGGCAATCTTCTGCCGGCACCATGCCTCTACCACCTCCAATGCTTTCATAGTGTTGTAGAGCTCTCGTGCTTCCAAATTCAGTCCCACGAGTAATTCAAGGTTCTTTTCCATATGTCGTCCTACTATTAGGAGAGTGATTATAGACACCCTTCCTTGTCCTACCAGACGCTCAACTGTGGTTCGAATTTCATGCGTCATGGCTAGATATTCATGCATCTGCGGTTGAATATCATGCTGGATTTCTGGACGGCGAACTTGGAAGCGTCTAGCTCCGGGGATAGCACGATCGGAGGGTGTGTGCTCTGTCTGGTGCCTGACTCGGAAGAGTTCTCGATGACATTGATACTTATGATTCTGCTAATGTCTGACTCTTCTTCACCTTCTCCCGTCAGACTCAACACATTCACATGTCTGGGGATAGAGTTGTTCTGAGTGTTGGATTAGTTTTCGGGAATTCCACATCTCCAGCATCGATCAGGTCTTGGATAGCGTGGCGTAAGGATCTGCAATTATCTGTACTGTGTCCCTTGATCAGGTGGAATTCATAGAAGCTGGCAAGGTTGGTTCCCATCTGGGTAACTCCTGGTTTGGGTTTCGGGTGTCCCAGCAAAAACCCACTTTTCTTCAGCTTTTCATAGGCTTTGTCCATTGACATTCCCAAGCTGGTGTAATTCCTTCTAGGCTGAGCTTGATAGCTGTTTGGTGGTGGTGGGGTTGGAGAATAATCTGGTTTTAGCCCGCTGACCTGGGCCTGGTAAACTGGAGGCTGAGATTGATTGTTTGGAGGAGTAGGGACAAACTTGCTACTTGTGTCTGTCTTAGATTGCTTGTTTTGGTAGTTTGACTGTCGGGGAAACGATCCCTGGAAACTAGGACCAATGCTAGCTCTTCTGCGGCCGTGGCAGCTGCTTTCAGATGCTTGAAATCACAAATCCCCAAGGACTTGAGGTGATCTGAGTAGGGATTTTCTAGGCAATCGATGATGATCCTTATTTGCTCTTCTTCACTGGGGCGGTCTAACATCTGGCCCATCTTCTCTCTCCACCTAGTAATGAATTCCATCACTGTCTCATGATTTCTTGGTCTCATAGTCTCCAAGTCTCTCCGGGTGACCCCTAAATGAGTGTTATAGCTATACTGCTCCACAAAGCTTGGTAGACTTCTTCTAGCTTTTTTCCCGAGAAGTCAAACCTTGACACCCAAGTTTGGGGGCAGACCCTTCGAGATAGCTGGGGAAGCATATTATCTTCATTTCGTCATCTAGCCCATGCATAGTCATAACCCGGTCAAACTGGGCAAGATGGTGCCTAGGGTCCCCTTTCCCGGAGTATTTAGAGATTTCTGGCAGTTTCAGATTCTCGGGCAACTTGGAGTTTGGCTTCAATTGGAAATGACGGAAACCCAGCATCTTGGTTCGCTCTCCGAGCTGCATCTCTGCAAGTAATTCTTCCTTTAGGGATTTCTTCATTTGACTGAAGTCAATTGGAAGGTGCTCAGCAGGTGGGGCTTGATTGTAGCCCGTGAATCAGATGGTTGGACGGGTGGGGTAGCAGTTGAGTATAGGGAATTGCCTCCTCAAAACGGACAGCGTGTCCGGGGGTGGTGTACTGGTATGGGTTAAGCTGAATGGGGTCTAGGTGTGGTAATTTGGGATGAATGGACTCGGATTGCTTGACTTGATATAGATTGGTTGTTTGGGCAGTGATTCCAGCAGGCTGGAATGGTGGTAATTTCGGAAAGGTGGTTGGCTTGGTCGTGGTTATGGTCAGAATTGGTGGTGGCAAGGGGGCTCCAGAAAGTAGGTCAGTTGTTTGGAACGTCATCGTTATGGGGTGGACAGTGGTACGTTCTTTTCCCGTGAGAGGTTGTGGTGCGGTGGTGTTGAAAATAGGGTTTTGATTGAAAGTGATCCTTGGGGACTCGTTGACGTAATCATTTTCGGGATCATGGTAAGGTATGGGTCCTTTCCTTTGTCCATCCTTTCCTTTCGTAGTTGTTCCTCCAGGCGCTCTATTGTCTGTCTCGTCAGAGATTCATTCCTTTGGGATTGTTCCCACAAACGATAGAGGGTGCCAGCATCAGGGTGTCGTATGCTGCCGCTAGCTCTGGGAGGGCTTGCCCCTATGGCAGTAGTGACAACTTGGGTAATTTCTGGGCGGTCGGGTTGATCAGGCTCGGATCCATGGTTTCTGATGAAGTTTCAGATGTGGTCTCGCTAGCCAGCCTACCCCTGGAGTCTCTCTTCCAAAGGCGAGTAATGTTGGAGAAGAGGAGAGCTCTTTACCTTCTGCTTTCTGTGATGCGCAGGGAATATAGAATATGAAAAAGTGTCAGTATGAAGTAACTCAAAAGAGTGAGAGAGTGAAAGAGAAGGGAGGGGTCGTCCCCGGTTTTGTGTAAAGTCGTATGAAAGCGATTGAATTCTTTTATGAAAATGCTAAAAGGGAAAGGCGCACAAGCCGATTCCCATTGCCAAGAATAAACACCGTACTATTTAATTGCTCGGTCGTAATTGCATAAAACGGGGAAAATGAGGGAGTTACATCCAAGTTCATAGGGGAAAACATAATATTAGTCAACAAGAGTTAGATAACCTTACATAACCGTTGTCACATAATAGGGGAGGGGGATTACATCCATATCTAAAAAGAGAGAGGGGGATTACATCCATATCTAAAAAGAGAGAAGGGGATTACATCCATTTGTCACTACATTGCCGATATCATATAACTGGGGGAAAAGGGATTACATCCAAATTCAAAAGGGCAAACTTCTACTAACTAATAGTCTTCTGTCGCTTGCACTCTTCTTTCTCCCTCTTCCTCTCCTGGCGGGTAGTGGGTTTACAAATTGGGTTTGAGTTGAAAGGATCAGTTTTGATAAGTGAGTTGGGTTTGATTTGATTTTGTTTTGACTTGTATTGGAAGATGAGCCGGGTCAAAGTTCGAGTTGAAGTGGGGTCGGTCAATGCTTGGGTCAACTTTTTGGTCAAGGTCAATGTTTTTGGTCAAGGTTAACCTTTTTGGTCAAGGCCAACATTTTTTGGTCAAGGTCAGCATTTTTGGTCAAGGTCAACGTTTTCTGGTCAAGGTTTGATATTTGTGGACTCGCGTGGACTTGGTTGGGTCAAAGTCAAAATTTCAGGTCAAACTTGGGGTTTGGTCAACATTTGGGTCAAGGTTTGATTTTTGTAGACTTGGGCTGATTTTTGGTTTGATTAGGTATTGGGCCGAGTTTTGAGATTGGTTCGGGCTTGGTAATGGGCCGAGTTAGGATTTGGGCCGTGGGTTTTGGGCTTGGACTGTGGGCCGTGGGTTTGGGCTTGGACCGGTTTTGGGCTATGTGGTTTGGGCCTTGTTAGGCTTCGGGTTTGGGCCGATTTTTGAACTTGGGCCGTGGACTTGGGCTTGGACTGTGGGCCGTGGGTTTGGGCTTGGACCAGTTTTGGGCTATGTGGTTTGGGCCTTGGATATGGACTAGGGTTTTTGTAGATGGGCCAAGTAGGAAGTGGGCATTGTGTAGCCAGGCCAAATGAGATCAGTCAGAATTGGATTGAGAGGTTGAGTGGGTCATGGGCTTATTATGAAATTGGGCCAAGTTTGCTTTGGGCTCTGAGAGTGGATTTCCAACAAATGGGCCGATTGAGAGCTTAGTTGAAACTAAAGGCTAGTGGACTTAAGTCATGCCTGAATAAAATTAACTGGATTTACAAATGGATTGGATTTTTGTTGATTGTACATTTATTATGAAGTTAGGGGATGATTTGGAAAGTTTAAAGGAAAACGGGTATTCCTCAAATGGACCGTGTCTAGGACCCGTATGCATTGAAGATACCCAAACCTAAGGCTTTTCTACAAAAGTGGTGACCTACAGGCTATCTAGGGTTTAAATAGTAAATAGATAGAAAATGCAACAAAATTAAGCAAAATCGTGACACATCAAGTATATTCACGCATGGCATAAAATAAACAGTCCGAAAGCAAGCCATATGATAGATGATGATCAATATGGAAGCGAAATGAACTTCAGCAAAATAGGCTACATTTTACTGCTATCTACATGGACCGTCATTTTAAACTTTCAGAAAATCAACGAAAACGTGGAGCCTAAAGTTTCAAATCTTAATCGTAAGTTGCAGATCAAACTGACTAATTACTATTTATTGTCTTTCGAGAGTAATGAAGACTCAGCCAGAATAGGAACAAGCCTAAGATTACTAACCTCGTATGAGAATTAGCCCCAAACTGACTCACTACATTGTTTGTCAATTAGTCATTTTCACTTATCATATCAATTGAAACTCCAAAGTATGCAGAGGCAACTAAACTGTTGTCTACGTCATTCAAGTCTGGTATCATCACATGCAAAACGGAACCAGAGAAGGAGATTAGAACCTCATGAACAAACCGTAGCAGAAAACTAAAATCAGAGACCAAATGCTGCTCCCAAATTCATCCATTTGAGCTCTACTGTTGGCTCCTAATGCGTTTATTGAATGGATTAAAACATACTACTAAGTTCTGATAGCTTACTGGAAAAGGATGCTAAACTGTCAAGAGTGAGTCATACTTGCAATGGAACTAAGTTACCCAGACAAATGCATATAAATACACACGACAAAATGTTGTCAGAAACAAACGAGCACATGATACCATCACAGGAGCACCACACATGGACACCGAGATATACTACCAGATAAAACAGTTATTATCAGACTTAGGTTAGGACTGGGTACCAGTAGTAGAGAGTAAGAGACAGTCCGGCAATGAATAAGGGAGTAACATGAAACATAGCAGACATTAGTCCAGAAAATAATCGTATATGCAAGGAGAAGGGTACGTGTGCTGAAACTTAATCCCGAGTCTAGCCCAAGACTGCAAATTGCTTCTAACTAAAACCTGAGGATTCAAGTTAGTTTCAATATAACTCAAGCCAAGAAATAGACATATTTGTATACTCAGAGGGGATCGATGCCTCTGCTTCGACGGTCAAACCAGCAGCAAAGAGCAATACAAAACCACGCACAGATTTTTGAAGCAGAAGGGTTAGGAAAATAGACTTCACAAGTGAGTACAAGATTGGTGACAGTCGCTAGCACAAATTTATAGTCTATCCTGAATCATAGACTTTCATAAACACCACTCCAAACTTAGATCGAGTTCAGAGGCTCACCAGATAAATTTTGAGCACCGTCTGTAACGAGTCAGCGTATCACAAGGGGTATATATACAAAACACTATGGTGGAATCAAAGTCAACACTTATGTTTTGAGAAATGCTCTTTACAGAAATCCAAAACACACAGAAATCTGGTCCTCATTCGAACATAACCAATAGCAGAAGACAAGGTACAACCATCTTTCTCGGGCTTATTTGATGAACATAGCAGAAGGTAATCAGTTGAATGAGAATGACAACTCCTTATGCTCTCGCAACAACGGGTGAGCTTCGTATCATTAACGAAATATCCAAACAGAAACACCATAGCATAATAACGTGAAACAGGTACTGGCGAAGGTAAGGCATAACACGAGTATGGTTGTTAAAGTCAGGTCACCATCTTCGACTCACACCAGGTTTGTGGACTTCGAAGTCCATAACAGACTGGATATCCCCAGAAAATACATGACAAGAATAAAAGAGTTGTGGAGACAGAGAGTTATGACTTGTATTTTGAGGCCAACACTGACGGCCATGGATCTCCCCTTTCGGGCCATCCTTTCTTACGACCCCATTGAAGTTCAGGTAGTAGAAATAGAACTAGAATAGTAAAGAGGCAAACAAAGCATAAAGAAATGTAAAAGAGTAATTTTACTCTATGAAATGGTCAAAGACATGCGAAAACATGAATTCGAAGCCCTGGTTTTAGAGTTTAAATAACATGGAAAAGGAAAACAGGAGGAGAATGTTTGAATACGATTGAAAAGAAGTAAGAACACGAAAAAGAAAGAAACGCAACCGTACGAAATAGATAATGGACGGGAGGAGCACGAGTTCGAGAATGGCACCCCGATTAAGAAATCAACTTACACTTGCTCCTGAAACAGAAACAATTTCGGAGGAGGGAGAAGATTGAGTGCTAAAATCCGGCGAAATGGCGGGTGTTTTGTAGAGCTTATAGGTCGACTTGGTGATGGCGGTTTGGGCATGAGAATGTCTTCGATGGAGCAGGCCGAGGTGGTTTCTGACGGCGATGAAAAGAAGATCGGGAGTTTTTTTTTTGGAAGAAAGGTGATGGGTCAGGTGTTTTAGCTTCCTGGTCTCGAGAATGGAAGAGGGAAGAACGACATGCAGAGGAAACTCAAATCCAGAGAACGGAACTCCAACCCGGAATAAGAACTTCCTCGGTGGCGAGATGTCCAGGAGAGATTCAGCGGAGATGGAGTTTTGAGATGGTTGGCTTCGAAAAAAAATGGAGGAGCCTTGAAAACGAAAAATTTTCTGGCTCTTTGCTTCTTGGTCTTCTCGATTTTCAGGCGTGGGTAAGGGTGGTTTTGGAGCGTAATGGCGTGAAGTCGAAGACGGTTTCCAAGGGGGAACACGAAAGAACAACGAATGTGTTGGGGATTTCAAATGATGGGCAAGGAATAAAGAATGTTCCAGAGTTCAAAGGAAAAAAAACCTGGGCCGTAAGTCTGCTACTAGTGGGGCATATTTGAGATACTTGGGCCAAAACGGGTCCAAACTAGAGTGGGCTGCATCAGGTTCAAAAAAATCAGATACTACACAAAAGGAGAAAGAGGTGTCTTCCGAGTTTCGAACTCGAGACCTCCACCCTCCTCCCTCACATGCTCTACCAATTGAGCTGTGACCGATTTCAGTAGATAGTAGCGGAGAAAAAAAATAAAAGTCATGTCGCATGCTGAAATAATAAAGAAAACACCTCCAGCCTATGCCAAGAATCAAACCCGAGATCTGCGGGTTGTATGATAAGTACCTTAACTAGTTACGCTATGTCAGATTTCTGTATGTTCATAGGAGAAATATTATAAGAGCTCTAAATTCGACTGGATAACTTTGTTTTTTCAAGAGCTACAAATCCAAAAGAAAGTATATGCAATAAAAAGAGATGATTAATCTAATTTATGAAATTATGGAATACAATTAAAAATAAGACCTAGAACGTAATGAGATATAAAATAAAAGGAAAGCATGAGTACATGAAATAATAAAAAATTAATGCACGTAATGAAGATAAAACACTTAAAAATACATGGAAAATAGTAGTAATAAAAGGACACATGAAATAATAAAAATAGAGACGATAAAACGGAGAAAGCCAAAAGGAAATAACAAATAATAATAAAAGTATAAGTCGATCGAGCACATAAAATAATACCAGGTAATAGTAAAACCGTGAAATATTTTAAAACAAAAGGAATGAAATAAGTATACAAAATGAAGTCATTTTAAAAACAGATTACAATAAAATAAAATAAATAAATAAAATAAAACAATAAATAAATAAAATAATATAAAAAAGGGCTCGTGCTCCTTTTCCATAGGAATGTGGGATCTTACACGTCGGAGAAAAAGAAATCCTTTAGTTGGAAATGGGGACGACCGCCTTGTCCCTAGAAGCATGTTTATTTTTGTATATATTTTTGTTTTTAATAAAATGGGTGAGAATTTTTGGTGTCTACACTAGGGAGCTGACAAAAAAAGAGACGTTTTGATTCTCCTGCTTCGCCTCCATCCTCTTCTTCAGACGTTCTTCTTCAAAAGAGCAGAACCCATCTCCAAGCCTTCAGTAGCCTTCTTCCACCCTTCATCCCCGAACTCAGAGCAAGAAACCAAAATCCCGATTCTCTAATCTCTACACCTTAGCAAACTTTCTGCAATTTTGAAGTCTACTCAGAGCAAAATTAACCCCGATTTCTTCTCTGTCCCTCTCGAACTACACTAAAATCACTTCACGGACTCATCTAAACCATCATCGTTAGATTGAAGCTTGCAATCCTCCATATGCGACCATCTTCCAGCCGAAACTTGCAACCGGTGGTCGCCTGCGATCATTAAACCATCTCCTCTAACTCCCACCCCGATCTCGATCACAAAACCCGTATTTCTCTTTATTCTCAATCTCCAAACAAAGCAAAAACCCTAACCTACTCCTTTACCCTGGCCAGCCGTCACTCGCCTGGACGATCCATAGGAGAAAACGTTGAAACTTGACGATGGGGGAGACGGGGACTCTTGACCGAAACATTCCACACTCTGCATAATTTTCAAATCTCGAAGAGCTCTCAATGCCAAACCCTAGAGACGATAATCACTATCTTCTCTGAGAATGCCGATTCCCATGAAAGCCCACCATGTTTTCTCTACCATAGCTTCTATTTTCCTGTTGATTCTTCATCGGAGAAATCCGAAAGCCAAACAAAAAAACGGAAGCAAATCTCAAATCTCTCAGGTGATCTCTGGTTTGTTTTTCCTTGTCTGTCTTCATTGGCTTCTCGCAACACCCCACCAGGGCAATTGGTCGAATCGCATCCCTTCATGGTCTCAGACGATGAATCCTTGCCGGCCTTAGGTTTCAGTGTCACCATTGCCTCTTGCACTCGTGGTGGGGTCCCGACGCCCATGACTGTATCATTGGTGTCATCCATTCCTCATCTATACATTCCAAGGTCGTGGAGGGTTTCGTAAGGTCTTTTTTCCGGCAATTACTCCTCATCCATTTGCTTACTCTATCACTCATGAAGCTTCTGTTGATGGATGAAATTTGATGTCGTCTGTCAACTTCTGGTTTGCTTCGGTTTCCTGACTTTGTTAAGTTGTGATATCATCGTTATCTGCTTTGGAAGGATTTCTTGTGGAGCTGCTCTATGGCTAGCTTGTGGGGTTTATTTATTAGGTGTTTTGACAACATATTGTTAAGGTTATTGATTTATATCTGCTAAATGCTTCTCTGCGATGCTCATTTTCCGGGTTCTGAGTACTGAAAAAAATCCATTCCGGCCTTTGGATTTTCATTGACGATACCTGAATTTTCTTCCCTGTTCCATTCTCTAATTCACTGGCACTAGTCAGCTCCTTTGCATTGAGTTGCTTTCGGTTATGAGCTTGTCGTTGACCAGACCCGAATTGCTTCTGGTTATGAGCTTATTGTTGACCAGATCCAATCCTTTTTTTATTGGACGTAGCTGCTCCTGTGATACTTACACGGAAAGAACTGGTTTGCTCTGTTCACTTTCTGACCTCTGATTAATGTTTTGGTCGTTACAATCCTGACGTAATTTTTTCAAAACTATGTTACTGTTGATAACGCAAGTCGATTGACTGAGTTCATTTTATGGGCCATTAAACCTCTTTAATTGGTCTTTGTTTGGTGATAGTATTCGATTTGGTCTAATGACAGTTTCTAATATCTGCTCTGTCTGATTTTGCTTATTCGAGATGTGAGTTGGGGCCATTTAGTTTTGACATTATAACTGTAATGAAAAGTGTTTGCGTATCGTTTGTTTGTTTGAACTCGTTGGGCTCGAGCACCTCGCCATTCAGTTGATCAGTCCATTGTATTTATTTATCATGGACACGTGGGCGCGATCCATTACCGGGAAATTCGTGGGGTTGGCACCTTGATTCGATTATTGCTATGCTTAGCGCCTTCACTTTGGGGGTTTGGAACTTGATATGTTGGGCTCATTATAATTCCCCCTTTCCGTCGTCTAAGTCATTTGGCTAATCATCTTTTGATTTCATGACTTGACCCGAGGTACATTTCACTCGAGATTTGGGCTAGACTTTGCTTGTCGATTGGGCATGTGGACTCATGGCCTCCACGGTTTTCCCTCATGGGTTTGGAAACTCAGTTACTCTAAACTTCAATTTAATTACTTTTGATATTTAATTGTCCCTTGCGCATTGATATGGGTTTGGAAATTGTTTGAGACTATCATGTAACTTGCCTCATTGCGTTTAGATAAGAACATAAATCGAGTGATAGTTGCCCGAATATTATGATTGTTAAGATAAAGCACTCGTTGGCTGGTTGGTCCTTATTAATTCTTCATCTTAGAGGGAAATGATATAAACCCTTTTAGGTATGATCCCACATGACTCATAACTTCACCTTTTTGATACTACACTTCGGTTTGAGTCATAATCTAAGATGGTGAATTAATTTGAGTAGCAACCCCAATGCTTGATTTATCTTACGATCCGTAGCATTTGTTGGCAACTTGAAACTCTTTTCTATGTTCTCGGTTGGGGTGTGGGAGATGATTAAATTGCCCCCTTTCCTCCCATTGAGAGGGGCCGTATGATCCCATTGCATACACCCCAACCATCTTACATTTCATTACTAACTACTCTCGTATATCTTTGTCTTTGTTCTTTGACATGTACATAATACTCGTGGAACGGGAAATTGCTATAAGACTAAAAAATGGGACTTTGGGCTTGGACTACCGGGGTCTCCACTTCAAACATGTGTAACGGTTGGTGCACTTCTTGCTGATCCTTTCAGCTCAAGTGAGGCGGCGTCAATGCGACCCCTCATAGCAGCTTTAGATTTAAACTTTTCACTTGTAGTTGTATCAATTTGTAAGTTTGTTGTTTTCACTTTCGGTTATAGTGTTGTGACTTATTCATTTTTGTGACTTCATCCCATGACCGTTACATTATTCTCTTGCTTGCAACCGTTGATTGACTATTGAAAGATAGTAAATAGGATAAGACTACAATTGGTTAGCAACCCATACAGTAGGACTCATCTTGTTGTTTTTGAGAGTTTTAGATTTAAATAATTTTGATTGCTACCTGGATAGCTTTGATGATTCGTTCTTGTATATACATTTCTCGTACTACTTCTGAAATTCATTTCATACATACATAACTTAAGCTTTTAAAATCCATGTCCACATGTATGTAATTACTTAGATAGATTCTGAATTCTTTTCTTACATATATTGTTTTATTCGGATAGCTTTTAAAATCATGTCTGCATGTATATTTGTTTATATAGCCTTGGAAATTCATCTCTACATATCATTTGTTCATCATTCTTTGCCTATGATTTTGTAAATGTATGGACTGATCCTGTTTGGGCCCATGTAACTCTTGGCCCAAATCTAATTTGTTCAGGCTCGGTCCATAACCAGCCAAACGGGCTGGAGCAGGTGGCCCTAGAAAGCCCATTAGGCTGCCCACTTAGAAAATCCTTAGGTTTGGGTATCCTCCATGAATATGGGTCCTAGACACGGCCTATGTGAGGAATACCCGTTTCCCTTAAAATTTTCTAAATCATCCTCTAAAGTCAGAATAAAATTCACAATCAATCAATATCCAATTCCAAATCAATTTAAAAATCCAACGAATCAAATTCTACTTCAAAATCAATCTCTCTCATCATACCCACTTCAAATCAATCTCTTTCACACTCTCTCATCAATACACACTTCAAAATCAATCTCTCTCATCAAACACGCTCCAAAATCAATCTCTCATACTCACTCATCATACACTCTTCAAAATCAATCCTCTCATACTTCAAAAACAGATAAACTTCATGAATTCTTCGAAATCAAAGCTTTTCACGCGCCAACATTAAATACTCTTCACAACTCACTAGACACACTTCAACCTCACAAAGCATTTGAAATGCTTCCAAAAGTTCCAAGATCAAACTTCAAATTCTTCCAAACTCCAATCGTTTCACAGATTCAAATCATCTTCCAATTTCAATTTCAAAGGCCAAACCAAGCCCACTTCTAAGCCCAAATCCAGCTCATTCACAGGGCCCAACCCGGCCCAATTCAAAGGTCCAATCCGGCCCACATTTCAAGGCCCAGATACCCGACCCACATTTCAGGCCCAAACCTGGTCCATCCAAGGCCCAAATCCGGCTCATTGCTCAATTCGATCCTGATTTAGTTTCAAATCCAATTTAACTTCAATTCCAATTCAATTCAATTCCAAATCAATCAATTTCAATTTCAATCAAATGCAATCCAATCCCAAATCATTCAATTTCAATCCAATTCAATCAAAATTCTTTCGTTCCAATCAATCAGTCATTTCAATCCAAATAATCCAAACATCAAAATCTCAACCCCTTTAAACTTCAAACTCTCTTGAAATCAAGCATCTCGAAATCTCAGAAAAGCCCAGTAGCTCAATAGACTCGATACGTCTCAGTAGCTCAATAGACTCGAACGTCTCAACAGCTCAACAAACCTGAACGTCTCAGTAGCTCAATAGATTCGAACGTCTCAGCAGCTCCACAGACTCGAACGTCTCAACAGCTCAACAGACTCGAACGTCTCAGCAGCTCAACAGACTCGAACGTCTCAATAGCTCAACAGACTCAAACGTCTCAGCAGCTCAACAGACTCGAACGTCTCAGCAGCTCAACAGGCTCGAACGTCTCAGCAGCTCAACAGACTCGAACGTCTCAACAGCTCCACAGACTTGAACGTCTCAGCAGCTCAACAGACTCAAACGTCTCAGCATCTCCATAGACTCGAACCTCTCAGCAGCTCAATAGACTTGAACGTCTCAACAGCTCAACATATTTGAAAGTCTCAACAGTTCAATAGACCCATCAAATTCAAACACCTCGAAAGCCCTCAGCTCCTCAAAAAAGCCGAACCTCTTGAAATTTGATAACCCTTTCAAGCCTCAAACGTCTCACAGACCCAAACGTCTCACAAACGTCATCATTTTAAGATTTCAAACATCTCTCAAAGTCAAGCACCTCAAACTCCAAAACAAACTCGACAATCCATCAAACCCCCATAAATGACCACAAAACCCTTTGATCCTTTAAAGACCCAAAAGATCAAAACCCCAATTCCTTCAAAACCCCTAAAGCTCCCAAATCCCAAAAGACCGTGAACTACGTAAGGTCTGATCTCAATAGGGAGTTGAGTACGTAGGCAGCTCACACAGGGTGCGACCCCATTCCAAACAAAAACCCTTTTCCCCCTCTAAGGTAATTTTCATATAAACACTACCTCGACTCCCCAAACTCAAACTCAAATTCAATTTCTTCACTACCTCAACACAACTTCAAATCATCAGTCACCTCAATTCACAAGCTTCATATCATCTATCTATCTCATGAATCAGACTTGCTTGCAGAAAGTATCAATCATCTCTCTCTTCACGATCCTCCATTCTCTTGCTAGCTTAGCAGAAAAGCTCGCCTCATCCACACTCTCTCTCTTCACATCCTAATATATCTTGGCTTGTAAATGAATCTCTTTAATAAGGTTTTGAAAGAAGGTCGTCCCGACAATTGGAGACCGAGATTTCATCGGGCACCAATCCGAAGTCGTGGTCGTTGCCACTTCTAAGGGGTGTAACCCAGTGCGAACCCACACAGAATCTTTGGTATGATCAGATAAGTCCTATCCATAGGCAGCAATCTCAGAGTCAATTAACGGTTCCTAGAACCCGGTTTTCCTTCCTAGTTATCATAGGTTAAACTAGGTGGCGACTCTAGTCAACTCCGCCTCATAGAGGTATAAGTCCGCGTGGAGCCCATCGAGAGCGGGTGTAGTGCACACTTGCACTCCCCTTTACGTTTTCTGGGAAAGACGGACGATTTAGTAGGTATTTGAGGGATGCCAGAATAACGGGTTTTCACCCTCCACAGAATGGCAAAATTCCAGGATCTAGACTTCTCAGCTAGAACCATTTAGATAGACCCCCCCCCCTCATACCAAAAAATCACCCTCCACAATACCCAACCCGAAAATTACGGGTTTGGGCTATGATTATTGACCCATTTAATTATTGGGTCGGGTATGGGTTACCTATAAAATATTTGGGTTGGGTTTGGGTTACCTATAAAATATTTGGGTTGGGTATGGGTTGAAACTTGAAAGTCCTAACCCGTTATCAACCCGACCCGTTTACTTTATTTTATTAAAAATAATAAAAATGTAAATATATTACTAAATAAGTATCAATTCTATACATACTATTAGTATAATACTAATAGATAAAATACTACTGATCCACACAATCCACTAGTATTTACTATTTAGGCCCATGTAGTCTATATCAATATCAAAATTCACGGTTCACTCGTGAAACCCTAAAAACAAATACTCCATTTCGGTTTGAGTAGTCATATAAAAAATTTTATTTCAGGTCTTTTAAATTTTACATAGCCTAATTATTATATTGGGTTAAACGAGCCGGGTATGGGTTTAGTCATTTTATATGGGTCGGGTATGAGTTGAAAATTTATAACCTGATTATTATTGGGTCGGGTTTGGGTCAATACAATTTTAATCGGGTTGGGTATGAGTGAGATCCAACCCGACCCATTAACCCGGATTGCCACCCCTACTGATGTTCATCAAACAATCGTTCCAACACTAACCTCGCAAGTCATCTTGATGAGGGAAATACGACCACGCAAGACCAGGAGAGGACAGACAGAAGAGATCGAAAATGAAGAGGATTGTGTATATTCATGTTATGTTCAAGAATGATATTTACAAGTTTATAAGAAGCTCATAACAGACAGCTGGCACAGCTAGTAACGACTAACAGAAATCTATTACAATCAGCAATAAAATGTAACTATTATTTGAAAACTATCTTCCTCTAAGAGTACTCGACCCCAAACTCGAATCAATTTCTAAAGGTCCCATTGCTGGCCACATAAACGCCGGTTTAAACGCTGGAACTTCAGGCGGAAGGACAGACCCAGACAAAACTTGCACAATCCTCTGCGTCTTGGGTCTCTCACCCGCAATTGGATGCGAACAAGCCAAACCCAGCAACAAAACCCTCTCCGCTTCTTCATTCGCATACTCTGATCCCAACCTCGGATCCACCGCATCACATATCCTTCTTTCCCTGTGCAATGACCAGACCCAATCCACTAAACAATTGTACCCATCCAGTTTCGCCCACGGCCTGTGACCCGTCGCCACTTCAAGGAACACCGCTCCCAGCCCGTATATGTCGGATTCGCGAGTTGCTTTGCTAGTGTGAAAGCATTCTGGTGCGATGTAACCCATTGTGCCGTGCACGCCTTCGAGTTCTGCGTATGAGGTTTTTTCTTGGTCGAGTGCTCGGGCTAGACCGAAGTCACCAAGTCGGGCGTTGAAATTGTGGTCGAGCATTATGTTGCTGGCTTTTAAGTCGCGATGGATGACTGTTGATTCGTATTCGTGGTGAAGGTAGTGGAGGGCGGAAACAACTCCTCTGAGGATCTTGTACCGGAGTAGCCAGTTTAAGGGTTTTTGATCGTCGTTGCAGAAGATGTGTTTGTCTAAAGATCCGTTTGGGAGATACTCGTAGACTATGAGCAGCATTCCATTCTTGTGGCACCATCCTGATGATTAAGGAAAATGGAAACAAACGATCAATTAAGAGAGAAAACACCTTGGTATTAGGTAATTCGAATTTGACATATTCCGTCTACAAAAAAAGTGTTGGCTAGTTTTTGGCAATTTCAGCTGATTGCTATTTCAGGGAAGCCTGTTCCTTCTTATGTTCAGTTAAAGGGTGCAGCAGTTCATATTCGTCAAGGACTTATTATTGACCCTGAAACCAGTCGAGTAGTGATGGTCAAAGTTTGCAAAATCCGGGCTTTTGGAGTTCAATTACTGCAACAACAACACGAATGGAAAGAAATAGTAATAGAAAACGAAAGCATTAATTAAAGCTATTAATATGTTCCGGCGGGAAAATAAATTAGTCAAACAACAACCTTAGGAGGGAGATAAGATACTCACCAAGCAATTTGACAAGATGTCTATGGCGAAGCCGATTAATGATAGTAAGCTCAGCAAGGAAATCATCTTTACTCTTAATATCATCTCTTGAGAATCTCTTCACAGCAACCTCGGCATTCTCAATCTCACTAGCCAAGTACCCTTTAAAAACGACACCGTATCCACCCTGTCCAAGTTTATGATTTTTCTCATCAAAGTTCCCGGTCGCCTTCTTCAAATCTCTGAACTCAAACTCCCTTGGTGTTCCGGGTAGACTCTTCAACGCACCGAGTATATTTGGGTCAACAGCACCCGAACGACCTCTCTTCCAGCACAACCAACCCACCACTCCAGTAATCACTAATAACGCCATCACCCCCGCAGCGATAACCCAGGCTAAAACTCCGGTAGTGATCCCCTGCTGTTCGTTGATACTGATGTCACCGATTACTTGGACGGTTAAGTTCCAGCTGAGAACGCAGTGGAGTTCTTGTGTGTCTTCACCTGTTGAAGCTGAGAATCCGAAGTAGGATCTTTGGTTGATGATTGAGCTTAGATCTAATGAGTTCATTTTGAGGACTGGTGTGGTTGGGATTGGGACGGATTTGTATCTGTCAAAGCCGAGTTCGGTCATGTAGACGGAGATGGTTTTTGTGTCACCGTTGTAGTTGATCCAGATCTTGCGGAAGACGGTATCGTTTGGTGCGAGGGTGAAGTTGAATTTGTTGACTGAAGCGGTTTTATTTGATCTGATACTGTTGATGTTGATACCGACGTGGTTGTCATCGGGATCGGAGAAGTTGGACTGTTTGTGAGTATCGAATTCAACGGCGAATAGGTGGTTGGATGCATCGCCGTCGGTTGTGGAATTTGTGAGGCCGAGGTATCCGCCGGAGCTGGATGGTGGTGGGCCGGATGGGTTTGGTGCGATTACAAAAGCGACACCTTCACCGGAGACTGAGGTTTGGTTTATGCGATAGATGTTGAGGATGAAGCTGGTGTTGAAGGAGGCTAGTTTGTTGTTGGTGGTGGTGGTGTTAGTAGTAGTGTTCTTGGGTGGTGGTGATGAGGAAGAAGTGTCGTTTTCTTGCCAGAGGAGGAAGGCTTGGTTGAAGAATATGCGACCGGAGCGGCTTCTGAGAGAGAAGTTACCGGCGGAATCTGGTGTGACTTTTAAGACTTCGTTGCTGATGGTGGCGGGTGAATGGACGGAGAAGATGTCGTAGTAGGAGCTGTTGAAAGGGAAGCCGAATGAGTGAGTCTCTGTTTTCAAACGCTGCTGGTGGGCAGGGGCGGCTCTGATTAACGTCGGGATGAGTAGAAGGAGAAGAAGAGTGAGTCCACTGGCGGCGGTCATTGGAAATGAAAGAGGTACTGAGTCTATGCGTTTCTTTCTCATCCGGCGGCTGTGTGTGAGAGGGGAGATGAAGGAGGGGAATTATACAGACAGAGTATTGTTTGGTGTGTTTAGCGCATTTATCTCATTAAAAAATAATATTTTTATTACTTACTTTATTTAATATAATAACAAAAGTTTTTAATCTTCTCTCTGAATGAACAACAACTAATAAAAACTATCAAGATATAATATGAAAGAGATACACATAGATGACTCTAATGTGTCATAAAAAGTGAGGTTCTTATTTAAGAACTTTGGAGAGAGAAAATGGGTGGAATCTACACCATTGTAAAACATTTCACATATATAACCGTGTCAAAAACCCCTATTGTGGATGTCCTAAGTTGATCATGTAATTTATTTTAGAAAGAAAGAAAGTTCATCAATTAAATACTAAAAACCAAGGAAAAGAAAAGGTCTTATAAGTGCTTTACATTTTTTGAAAGGGTGGTGTCGTGGGCTCTGAAATCAGCTGGATAACGAGTAACGATGCATGGGAATAAAATATAGTATCAGTTGTGAGAAGAAAAGTAGATTAATTACGTACTAACTTTGTCGTTCAATGGGATTTATAAATTACTAATATACTAAAACAACACTTGTTTGAATTTAATTAGTGTATAGTACTAATGAGCTAGATTATGAAGTAACTTTTGATTATGTCTTTTACTACTTTTTGGCTGTGAAGGAGGGAGATGATCCCGAAAATCATTATTGTCAAACTTTGAACGTTTCATGCCGATAATTTGTTACGCTATAGCATGTCAGCTACTCAGTCTTTCTCTTCAACAGGGCTATCTGTACCGACAAAGTCACACTTGGGGTTGATATTTTTGTTGATGCGAGACTTGATCGGTTTAGTTGGTTTGGTCTTAGTTTTATTATCATGGAAGCGGAAGTAATCAAATGGGCGGGAGTTACTGCAGGTTTAGGTAAATTTGTACCTTCGTAGGTGGAGGCCATGGCTTTGGCTTTTGGAGTTGACGCCGCCAAGCGCTACAACTTTGCTTCAGTTCGCATTTTAACTGATTGTAAAAGCATTGTTGTTTTATTTTGGACTCAACTGATACTTCTTTAGATGGCCCTACTCGGGCGCTAGTCACAAGCATGCTTTCTACTTTGGCGCCGCTTGCCAACATTGCCTGGTTTCATGTCCATCGAGATGGTAATGTTGTCGCGTATAACCTAACATATCATGCTAGAATGTCACAACTCCCTCTGAGTTGTTGGAAGTCTAATGACTTTCCACAGTTTGTACGAACTTTATGCTCTGTTTATTAATACAAGTACCTGTTTCAAAAAAAAAACTTTGAACGCCTTACGGTTACATCCTTCATCCTGTCCGATCTGGCCCTGACACCAATAAAAAATATTAGGGAAAATTACATCTCCCACCCATGACGTTTGGTGAAATTACACACCCCACCCACGAGGTTTCAAAATTACTTTGCCCACCCATGTGGTTTCCTCTATTTTACATCGGACAACTTTTCTAATATTTTATCAACTTAAAAGATGCTTAAATGTTGTTCAAAATTGATGAAACTTTACATGAACAATGCTAAGGTGTTATATTTTGGTCTAGCATGAAATCTAAAGTTTTTTAAGTTCATATGTGATCTGTGAGACCCAATGAAACATGTGACATGTCAACATGTTTTCATTGGGTCCCATAGGTCATATATGAATTTTAAAAGTTTAGATTTGGTATTAGACACAAATATAACATCTTAGCATCATCCATGTAAAGTTTTATCAATTTTGGACAACATTAAAGCATATTTTAAGTTGATCAAATATTAGAAAAGTTGTCGGATGTAAAATAAAGAAAACCACATGGGTGGGCAAAGTAATTTTTGAAACCTCGTGGGTGAGGTATGTAATTTCACCAAACGTTATGAGTGGGGATATAATTTTCCCAAAATATTAAAAATGATCTTGTGGTCCAAATTTATGCAGAGGTCTATCTTCTTTATTTCTCTTTTGCTCCCATGTCCCTAATAGTAAGATATTTACCTCTTCTCGCATCTTTTTTCTTTCAATCGTTCTATGCAGTGAAAGAGGGGTTTCACATTTGCAGCCGTGACAAAAAATCAGCCAGATTCACTTTCTACTTCCTCTCCTCAAATCTTCTCATCTCCTTCTTCTTCGCGACAGTGTTGCTCGTAATCCCATCTCACTTTCACATCCTCTGGCTTCTTTAAATAAATTTCACAGAGCTTGAGCTGATAGAAGGGCTTCAAATGGATTTCAAGCGAAAATCGCAAGTTAGTCTCAATCATCCTGTTATCATTGTAAGTCTACCTATTTTCATCTCTGAATTCCTGTGAGATTTACTATTCATAGCACCTGATGTATAAGTGAGACGGTAATCTCATCAATGTATTGTTAATTTCGGTCTTCAATTTCTCAGTTTCCCTAATGATGATTGAGAATCATGCTGTTAAACTCGCTGGAAAGCAATGGAACTAAAAAAGGGAACATTTCGAGTGGGATTGTCAGCTTACAAAGTAAGCTTGTGCCGAGGCTACACCCTAGTGGGATTGACGAATACATTTTGTCATCTAGGATTTAACGAAGACATTGAAGTAGAGTTTATTCAGGTATAGTTCTTTGTCGGTGTTGCTTACTAGCTTTCTTTCTTGTTGAATTTGTTATTTTTCTGTTAGAATGTAGCCTTTGGATTCACACTGTTTTGATTCAAAATGCAAGTGTTATTTTAGACCCATCATGCGTATAATTGCAAGTTATCTTCTTTTTCTAACGTGTTGTTCACCTTTCTCCCTGCAATTGCTCTTGGTGTGTTTGATGTAGATGTCCCAACCTTACTATGCCTTCAGGTACCCAGGATCTTCCTCATCGACATGTAGCAATTCTGTCATTGAGAATGACATGGAAGGATATGGTGTGATCATCGAACGATGACTTAGTATGCTTGTATATTCTTGTTACTCTTTGTCGATATGGTGCTTTATGTCAATGCTTTTTTGATGTTGATGCTCTTTAAAGTCAGTGAACATGTCTTCATGTACTTTTGGTGCACACCTTAAAGGTATGGATGTGAGCTTAAACAACGTCTATCAACTTCTTCCATTTCTCTATGTTAATACATGATCATTTGTCTTATCATAACAGCGTACAGATGAAGTGGTTCTTACATGTGTATAGGTTAACTGTGTTCATAGATAAAAGAAAGATGGAGTGGTCAACCTCTTTTTTCTGAATGTTGTTGCATTTTTGAAATTCCGAATGTCTAATAAATTCTTGTGCTTGTATCCCCATCCCCACAAAGGAAGATGTGTTTGTTGTCTACTGAAATGTGTGTTTTCACTACTGAAGTTTGATGTTTTCCGTGCATGCCTCTGAGATCGAGTTGTTGACTACTCCAGATTGCTTACATTTTTTATTCTGCTTGTAGTGTCCTTAAATATGTTTTCCAGATTAAAATCGACAATATTTTATTGAGATCTCTACAAATAGATATGTTCTTTACAGAGCTGATTCGTTATTTGATTGATGTAGTCTTAGCTTATATTTTTTCAGACCAGTGAGAAACTAGTCCACCATGATATGTAGGGGTAATATCCTTTCTTGATCTTGGATCCAAGCGTCTACAACAAGATACACACTCTGAATGATGATATGACTTATGATCAGGTCAGACCAGATATATCAATTTATGTTGCTCTTCTCAGAAACAAAAACTGATGAAACTGATTTCCTTGTGTTTAAGTTTGTAGGCCACAAAATCTGGAGGACCAAATGGATCAATACGGTTCAGGTATTGTTGTTTGCAACTGTGTAGTCCTTTTTGCACTTCTTGCTTGTAAATTAAATTGTTTGTTGCCTTGTTTATAATTGTAACGCCCCTATTTAACGTATTTACAACGGAACTAAAATACTAAGGCGATTACAGACCATCGGGCTCCAAACACCCGGTACCAACCTCACCAATTACAACCATTACAATTACCTAAGTTACGGTCTGAACTCAAGAAAACAACGTAAACAAAACTGAACGTAAAATAAAATAACTCTCCACAATTCCTAATTCCCATCCCAATCACTCATGCTCTTCGTGGCCACCTGTATAAACAATTCGTACCTGCAAGATGAAACCAAGCAGCCTACCCCGGGGAGGGGTGAGTCAGTTCCCTGGAATGGAACTGGTACAATTCTCCAAAACAATATTTAAAACATAACTCTTTAAAATAAACAGTAACTTGAAATCAAACTCTTGAAAGTAAAACAGGGAAATAAGACACTTTAAAATCACCAAGTCAAAGATAACAAGTTAAGGATAAAGATAAATAATAGAAAGATAAAGTTAGTCAATCCAAAAACCACACCATGAGTTAGTGAACATCCAATGCTCAAGTTAGAACCAATTCCAGTTAGGAGTTGAAAGACCCAAGTAGTCACAAGGACTAGGAATGGAAATATAGATATCCAAGAACCAACAACTCAAGAGTGGAATAAAACCAAATGGGAGAGATGACCCCCACTGCCAAGTACGTCCTTTTAGGACTGAGGATATACAACCCCTCACTGTTTACTACGTCCCTTTTGGGATAGGGGATATACAGCCCCTCACTGTTTACTACGTCCCTTTTGGGACAGGGGATATAGTGAGGGGCTGTATATCCCTTGTCCCAAAAGGGACGTAGTAAACAGTGAGGGGCTGTATATCCCCTGTCCTAAAAGGACGTACTTGGTAGTGGGGGCCATCTCTCCCATTTGGTTTTATTCCACTCTTGTTGTTGGTTCTTGGATATCTATCTTTCCATTCCTAGTCCTTGTGACTACTTGGGTCTTTCTACTCCAAACTGGAATTGGTTCTAACTTGAGCATTGGATGTTCACTAACTCATGGTGTGGTTTTTGGATTGACTAACTTTACCTTTCTATTATTTATCTTTATCCTTAACTTGTTATCTTTGACTTGGTGATTTTAAAGTGCCTTGTTTCCCTGTTTTACTTTCAAGAGTTTGATTTCAAGTTACTGTTTATTTTGAAGAGTTATGTTTTAAATATTGTTTTGGAGAATTGTACCAGTCCTTCCAGGGAACTGACTCACCCCTCCTGGGGTGGGCTGCTTGGTTTCATCTTGCAGGTACGAATTGTTTATACAGGTGGCCACGAAGAGCATGAGTGATTGGGATGGGAATTAGGAATTGTGGAGAGTTATTTTGTTTTACGTTCAGTTTTGTTTACGTTGTTTTCTTGAGTTCAGACCGTAACTTAGGTAATTGTAATGGTTGTAATTGGTGAGGTTGGTACCGGGTGTTTGGAACCCGATGGTCTGTAATCGCCTTAGTATTTTAGTTCTGCTGTAAATACGTTAAATAGGGGCGTTACAATAATACCCATAATTTCTCTTAAAGCGCAGAGATGAATAGACCTGAAAACAAGGGTCTTGCATAAGCAATGAGGTTGTTGGAAGAAGCAAAGAAGGACCTAGATTCATCCTCCAAGGGTGGACCAATTGGCTTTGCAGATCTCATTCAATATGCAGGTAGGTTTTTATGATCTTATACCAATACTAGAACCTTTCTGCTTTGCTTGTGTTTGTTACAAGTCCATGGAGCAAATGGAGTTTTTCTTTTCCCTGTGTTTTGTGGTGGCCCCTTCCCTCAAATTTTAAAAAAGAAAAAGTAATTTGTTGCCTCAGATTAAAATTAAGGAAAAGGAAAGTCATTTGTATTGTGTAATTTTGTATTAGATTATTTTTTATGCTAGGATAAATGATACAACAATATAGGTCAACTAGATTTATGGTATAAATTCTTACTTTGCACTTTGTGTATTTGTATCTCTTTGAAATGTAGATTTTTGCTTTCTAAAAAAAAAGACGTTACTGGTGGATTGTTATCTGTGGTTGTAACTGCAACCTGGTATCTAGTTATGCCGTAAGGCTACCTACTGGGTGATAGTATATCATTAAGTTGATTACCTGGGCCTCTATCACCTTTTTTAAGTTACAGACTTTAACTCGAGCCCTACGCTAGGTTCTTATCTTATTTCCTCTTTCATTGTAGACCCTCTCTTCAACTATATGATGGTTATGGGTATGACAATGACCATGGTGATTATGGTCTTGGTGATACTTCTATGCAAGGAACGTTCGAAATATGCAACTAGCGTCTGTGATGATTTTAAGGGCAATGTGCTAGTCACCTACTCTCCAAGGCATATTCATTTTTGTGCATTGTAGCCCCCTGGTTGATTCTGCTGCAATTAGTTACAAATATTAGTTTCCATTACATGGTGATCTGCCTATTTGAATTGCAATTTCTTGATTAGGCCAACTTTGGCAGACTCGATGAATTTCCCTTTCCGAGTCATTCACTTGATTGATATGGGCATGCTTTTCACCTGCTAGATTTGTACAACAAACTTTGGTTGCTGAGGGACTGAGTGCTGTAGAACCTTTTAAAGTGGAAATATTAATGGTCTGAATATGGGCATGAGCGGTATTGAAGTTCTACTCTACAGACCTACAACAGTGTGACGACGAACAAAATGCAGCCTGAGTAGCGACGTCCCAAGCAGCGTTTGGTCCGTGTGGGACCCACTTGGATCCATATTTTCTCATCTACTTTATTTTTAAAGGCCCATATTTTCTACTTTATTTCAGCAGTTAGGTTTGACAACTAACACAAACAGTTTATCACAAACGAACCCATTAGCTTGTAGCGTAGCTTCATTTTTTTTCTTGAGATTAAGCTTGGTTTGAACATGACAAGTTTGAAAAGACTATGCTCAACAAGTTTAAGTAAACAAAATGCAGCTTGTAGCTCAGCTTGATTTCCTTTCTTAAGATTAAGCATGGTTTGAATTTGACAAGTTTGAAAAGACCAAGCTCATCAAGTACAAGTCTTCATGATTCTAGTATATCATGAAGCAGGTCAATACTTCAACTTGAGCTCTGCTTGAAACTGTAACATTTTTTCATTGCTTTTGGTTTCATTTGACGGGCTGATATGTTGAAATAAAGCATGGATGATTGAAGATTGATTCATGTCCTCCAACTAGTAATATCTAGGAACTTTTGGAATGCTAGATAGGAGGATGCTGATGGTTACCTGGTAAATCTTCTTGAGTACATGCACAACTGTTGCTAACCATCTCGAGTTCCTAGTGAACCTCGGACTTATAAGAAAAGCTTGGTCCGTAGAATCTTCATCAGATACCTTCAGAACCAGTTAGTTTTTTTGTCCACTTATTAGATCTCAATATGCAGGTAGGTTTTTATGATCATATACCAATCAATACCAGAACCTTTCTGCTTTGCTTGTGTTTGTTACAAGTCCGTGGAGCAAATGGAGTTTTTCTTTTCCCTGTATTTTGTGGTGGCAATATGCATGTGAAATCTGGACATACCGTGTAAATATAAATTGTGTGTTTTGGGATTTTATTTTTTCGTGGTATACAACACAATCGATATTGAAGTCTACCTTCTTAGCTGATGTAATCCGTAAATGTGGTGGAAATGAAGAGAAAGAAGTTTGTTGTACATTGAATATGGTTCCAACGGACAGGTAATTGTTCTTTGTATAAATTAGTTGTGTACTTTTCTTTTTATATTCCCTCATTCCCTAGACGATATATCATGAGTACTTTTGTGATTGATGCGTTGTAGTATTTGCGCTTGCCGGAAAGCAATTACTATATGTTTGGACAAAGATTATCTGGGTTTGAATTGATGATATCACAATATAAGTTGTTACTACTGGAACCTAATGTCTATAGACCAAATTAACAGGTTAATCTGATCACGATGCTTACAAAGTTGAGTTGCTTGGGTCAGAAAATCAACTATGAAGCCTACACATATCCAATTAAAAAAGGTGATATTTCCAAGATTAAGTTGTAGCCAGTAAAATCATTTGTGTATAAAGACAATGTTTGATCACTTCCAGGCATAAGGAAACACAGAGAGAGAAAAGAGATATTCTAAGCTGCCAAATATTATAGCTCAAGCTTCTTTGATCTGCGCAATTTTGATGGGTTCCCAGGAAGATACACGAGTGATCACCAGTTTTGCTAGGAATTGATGACATGTCGAGCAAGTCAAGGCCCTTTATGTCGCTAAGGGAAATAGGAATTGGCCTATATTCAACGATATATTTAACATAGATCACATAAAACACTTTTCAAAAATATTTTCCACTAAACATGACTCATATAGACCTTCCTCTCCATATCATGTGCAAAAATGAAAATTTGTAGTTTATGGTGTCATCATTTTTTCAAAGGAGCTAGATCAATATCGTTGCACTTTTGTCCTTTTTATCTTTTACGTTATGATGATTGTCAACTTAGGGGTGTATATTTCGGAATTAAGATGTTTAATGGATTTCTCAATCAAAGACTAAATTAAGTGAACGAGTTACTAAGTCTAATCGTTCGAGTGATAAAGTCAGAGGATCATTTTGTTTAGCCGTTTTAGTACAGTGTAGTACTACTGTTCAGGTAATACAAGGGTAAGCTGCAAGTAATCATAGACATCAACTTACTTTACCAAGTTAAGACGTTGAATAAATTTCTACAACCATTGACTAAGTGTAGTCAACAAGCTACTAAATTTAACCTTCATCAGAGTATAGTGTTCAATTAAAAAGAATCCAACCATTTAGGTAAGATGAGGGCAAGCTACAATTAGTGTGGACATCAACTAACTTTACAAAGTTAAGATGCTGAATAAACTTCTACAACCATTGACTAAATGTAGCCAATAAGGTACTAAAATTTAATCCTTCACGTGACAAAGTCAAAGGATCATTTCGTTTAGTCATCATAGTATAGTTACAATAGAAAAAATTCCAAGCGTTCAAGTAAAATGAGGGTAAACTACAGTAAGCGCGGACATTAACTGACTTTACAAAGTTAAGACGCTGAATAATTTTCTACAACTATTGACTAAATGAAACGAAAGAGATGGAGTTGGAGGATTATTTCGTTTAGTAGTGGGAGTACAGAGTTACAATTCGAAAAAAAAAACAATCGTTCAGGTGAGACGAGGGTAAGCAGCAGGTAACCGCGGACATCCACTGAATTTTTAAAATTAAGACGTTGAATAAATTTTCACAACAATTGACTAAATGAGATGACTGAGGTACTAAATATAATCCCTCACGTGATATAGTCGATGGATCATTTAGTTTAGTCATCGGAGTACAGTGTTAATGTTTGAAAAAAAATTCAACCGTTCAGATAAATATTGCATGTAAGCGCGGATATCAACTGACTTAACAAGGTTTCCCCTTTTCAGCAGCTCCAACACACATAAAAGAGTTCAGAAACTCTATGGATAAAAAAAATAACATCCATTAGGTGTTTAGGATCACTTTGTTATTCCTAGTAATGATGAAGTTTTGCCCACTTCAGGGAAGTACCAAATTGCGGTTTGATTCGATTAGGTTTGGATTTTCGAGTTATATTTCAAGTCATGTCATTCGATTTAAAATTAGGTTCGGATCAGGTTGGTTTTTTCGGGTTCATGTTACTTTTGGCAGGTCTACTTGTAAATGAGGGAAATGTAGCAGTTAGTTGATATAATAATAGTATTTGTTTTTGGATGTCATGTACATTTTGGGATTTTAATTTATATATGTGTATGTATTATATACTTTGATTGATCAAAGTAATATTATATAAAGTTGTAGTTCAAGACTAAAATAGCTAATTCCATTTTTAAAATTTTAAATACTAGTATATATTAATATAATGGTTAGAGTAACAGAATAATTATGAATACTTTATTTAAGTATATACAAAATTTTGTCTATTTACTCATATTATATGTTGATTTGTTACTGGTTGAATTTTAGTCAAACACAATTGTAATTTAGTTAACATGAAGTATAACTTCGTCTATTACATCAGATGACTGAATATTATATTCGATTGATCAAAGTTATCAATAAGACCTATATTAAATTGAAGTTATAACACAGATACAAGAAAAATAAATTAGTGTTGCCTCAATATGAGCAAAACTTAGATCTGAAAAGAGCATAATTTTATACAAAAGAAGTGTAGATTCTATTAAAGTATATAGTAGTATAATCTAATCTCATCTTCCTCTATATTTATCTATTATATACACCGACTTAAATTTTGTTGTCGGAATGTATATATAATGAACTGTACGAGAATAGGATAGACATAAATACTCAATGTACAGGGTTGTTCTTTAGAACTAATGTACTATGGGGTCTTTACACCAAAGCTATACAAGTGTGGACGATTTTCATAATATCGACTACATGGATAAATCATCATCTGATAGCAACTCAGAAAAAATTTCATACTCAAATCCAACAATCTTGTGCTGATAGCAGTATCCAACTCTTTATGATTCTTGTGAAGTTCAAGCACTACTAAACCTGTTATAGAAATCATAGAAAGAAATAGTAAACGAACAGATAATATCATAGTATAGTATAGATTATTTGAGTTTATAAGCAAATATATCTCCATAAGCAATTTAAGGGAAGAAAAAGACAACATAAAAATATTGTTTTATTGCAAATCCCAATCTTTCTATCATAAAGGCTGACCAAATTTCCCATATGAGTACTCTATGGGATAGATTAAGTCTAATGTTTCCATAAAGCAAGCACTATCAAGGACATCATGACAATAACCATGTAAGTATAAATAAGAACTCATTTTTGTATATATTTACCTATCATAATAGAAATTTAGTTATGCTTCTCCATTTCTCAAATTAGGGAACCATTTACACTGGTGTGGGTCTGCAATCACACACATAAAGACAATGCCAAACACACTTATTAGCTAATCACCACTTAATCATACATATATGTTCAATCAATAGAAGGGATAAGAACAATCAGTCATCTAACACCCAATCAGATGTGTTTAGTGTCTCTAACAGCACAGCAAACAGACATAGCTCATCCAACAACCATCCATTTCAGGTAGCTCCTGAAGCGCAAGATATAGAAGAAACCTAGAGGCCCAAAATGGACAACGAATTCACTGATTTACAGGAAGCTCATATGTGACTCCTGATAAGCCACAGACTTATCATATTTTATGTGTTAGATTTAGAAGATTATTAGTCTAAATAAGGTTAAATAGTTAGTATTTATGTTAAATTATGTATTAAAGCATTTTATTTGTACAGACTTATGTTTTATATGTTTTTTATGCAAGGATCGAATTCCTAGGCAAAAGTTCAAGTGATGCCGGACATGATGTCGGATGCCTTCTGCACGGCACAAGCATGGAGCAGAAAAGGAGCTTTGCCGGATCCAGTGCCAGGTACATTCCATCCGACATATGTGAAAAGCCACCATGGTTGACCAAACGGTGACAGTTATTTACAGTTGATGGATCTAACTGATGCGGGTACGGTACCGGACATCTCCTGTCCGGCACATGCAACGTTTCGTCTGGCAGTTTGACCATTAACGGTTACTCATATTTAACACGTGGTGCCGGATGATTTTGACCCGGCATGCCACCCGGCACACGGAGATTTTGTTGCCTATAAATAGGCCGAGAGCCTGCATCATTTGATACACTTCAAGACCCCTATACACTCCATTAAAATCTCCATTTCCGCATCCACTCCATTATTGGTGTCCAAGGAAGTTCTACAGATCCATCCACGCGAAGAGAAGAAGAAGATCTTGCCGAGTTAAGGCTATGACCATTTCCTTCTCCTCTTGTATTCTCTTCTTGTAGTTGTGGGGGTGGTGAAGTAGAATTTCTTGTTAGTTTTTGGTTAGGGATGAGTTTCTTCTTTGTAAACACTTTGATCATTCAATATAATCTTACAAATTTTGCTAAGATTCAGATTTCCTTATAAGGTAGAATGAGATCGCGACTTATTCTCCTATCTTCTAAATTCTACTCGAGGTTCAAAAGACAAGAGTGCTTTGGTTAAGGAGTCTTAGTGGTCTTTTACCGTTGTTAAATGCATAGGTGTAGATGACAACACTGAAAGAGTTGGAATTACCTTATCCATTTTCGTTATTCGGGTCGAATACTGAAGAGAGATTGTTGGGTTTGAATTGGGTAATGAGTCCTTGTTTTCAGAATTTGAGGTTGGGATAAAAATTTGCATTTTTTGTTCTTGCCGGGTCAAATGTCGGGCTTAGTGTGTCCAGCATATTCAATGTCTTTGAATATGCCGTGCGTCACTATCCGGCAGGACATCCGGCACGTTCATTTGTTCGGGTGATTTCAGAAACTTGTTATTCATTAAATGATCATATTGGTGTTGGGAAAATTACAAACATAGTAATTAAACCTAGCTAAAATGGGCAAGTGCACCCAATTCGTTGTAATAAAACAAGTGTCGTATCCACAAGGAAATTGGTTTCTAAATCCCAAGCTTCGGTATAATAGTTAAGTGCGAATAAACAGTAAAAGTGGGGGTTTAGCCAGAGGCAAGCTTGGTTGTTTGTTAATTGAATTGCAATAAAAACAGTAAAATGTTTGTGTATGAAATGGATGGGGAGAGTACCCTAGGATAGTGGGAATCACCTAATTCACTCAAAGAACTTCAAAACCATAACTCATCATCTCAATGCCTATTAGAGTTTAGCTCATGAATCCCTAATCATGGGAAATCCAATTCTTACCTAAAAAATTAAACCCCTTAATTAAAGGAGGTTCAAGTCATTAAATAGCATTAAGCAAGCACTCTTAATCAATAGCCCTAAGCATTCACTTCCAAAATCAAGAAAGCAAAAGTTAGGGTTTACTCCCTTGTTGGTCTAGTTCCAAACTCAAGCTCAAATATTGAATGAAACCACCATAAATGCAATAAGAGATCAATTTAGTGCATTAATTGATATTGAAGGAAATAAAACGAGAGTAATAAACGAGTTAGGTTTCTAGCATTCAATGAGAAAAATGGGTTCAAACCCTCATCCTAGGATACAAAGGGAACTACTAAGCCATAGCTAAAGGAAAGAACAAGGAGAAGGAAGAATTAGCCATTAGAGGAGCTTCCAAGCTTCAATGGAGATAGAAATCTTCACTTTCTCTTCTCTCTTTTCTTCTCTTATTTTCCTCTATTTTCTCCTCTATTTTCGCCTCTCTTCCTCTTGTTTCAGGCTGGAGTTATGTGTGTTGGATAATGAGAGAAGAGTCCCCAAAATCAGCTTTTAAAAACGCAAATCTGGGCAAATTTTCCGTCCGACCGACCTAGACTGGGTCGGTCCCGTGGGGGTTGTTGGTCTCCACAGAAGAAGGCACGTGAGTAATTTTAAGTACACCGACCCACGACCGACCCAGGCTTATGGGTCGGTCGATTCCAGTAGCTTGGGCATCCGAAAAATCCAATCCGACCGACCCAATCTGCTCCAGAGATTTGCTCTAACTTGCGCGGGGCCTAGAATCTTCATTGTGGCTCGGAATTGCTCCCCGTTTGCGGCGTTGGAAAGCTTGAGAGATGAGGAATCTGTTGATGCATGCACTAGCTCAAAGAGAACCCAAAAGTAGGCTCAAAATGAGCTTTTACCTATCAAGAGATAAACTCTATAAGTTCACTATTAATCACTAAAACACTCTATTAAGTGGTGAAATAAGTTACGCACCCAATAAAATGAAGGTGAATGAAGCTCTTAAAATAGCATTATTTCACCACTTATCAACTCCCCCACACTTATCTATTGCTTGCTTTCCTCAAGCAAACTTATCTAGGAACCCATAACAAGAAGGAACATTTATAGCAAGCAAGTATTTAGATGAATTCTTGAACTTAGGTGAGCAACATTGTGAAAAATCTCAAGAGGAGTGCAACCAACCTTCTCATGGTGACATGGGTGTACTTAGGGAAATAAAAATATAGAGCTTCGGGGTATGATTTAGAGTGTTTCCAAGTGCTTAAAGATCTTTCAACTTGGAGAACTTTTACCATGGCCAACTTCTCTCAAGAATGGGCATTGAGGAAAAACAAAAGGAAAAATAGAGTTTTGCATTTGATTTTCTTTTGCAACAAGAGATGAGAAGAGATAATTTGGAATTGTGCCTTTGGCATTTTGCCTTGCTTTACAGAACACTCAACTCTCATTTGTTGGTTACCGATGGTGCCTCTCAAGTCCTTTTTAAAAATTTCCACGAGGAAACACCCCTTAGCAATCCCTAGATGAGAGATTAGAAAGGACCCCTAAGCAATAAAAATTCTCCAAGAAAGGGATTTATGGAAGCACCGCAATTAATTGCTCCTCAAGAGAGAAATTTTTGAAAAATTGGTGGAAAGTTCTAAGCATTCATGGAAAGACTTGCTTAATACAAATGGAACTTCTTCATGGCAGCAATAGATATGTATAAGGAGATTGAGAAGTGCATCAAAAAGAAAAGATCGTTTCCCCCACACTTGAGGAGGACAATGTCCTCATTGTAGTCAAAGCCAAACCGAAAGGGAAACAAACCGAAGACCTTTCCGAAGCACGAAACATAGAGTACAAAAGTTGTAAAGCATCGTGTAAGTAATTAGAGAACTAGTACTCCCCTGATAAGACGTTAATCGGGCAAAGGGTTCCCCACACTTGAGAGTGTCCGGGGTCGTTGAATCGCGGAGACCCAGGAAAATTTGCAAGAGTTCCTCTTGTATGTGGCTGACTCAGCGTTGAAGGGTGCTTGCATGCAGTGTGGATGTATCTACAATGCATAGACAAAAATAAACTAGGCACAACAGGATTCCAAGGAATACGCTTTAAGCCCATGGTTAGATATCAAAAGGAGACTCATCGATGAGTCTCATAGCATAGTATCCAAAAGGGGTGCATACAACATAACGGTTAAGTGGAAAATAAAGTACGAGATAAGTAATTGAAAAGAAGTCTAGAGAATATAAACAGAACCAATCGCCAAATTCATCATAACAGTGTTTTAAACTACAAGACTCGGGTAGCGGACATCATGAACTGGCTACTGAGGTAGGGGAGCATCAGGGCGGAACTTTGCTCGCATGCGCTGTATCCTGGCCTCCATCTCGACCTGCATCTGGCGCTGATAAGCTGCCATGCGCTCCTCAAACTCCTGCCGAGAGATCATGTCTGGTGGTGTGGCGGGGCAGAGCAAGAAGGTTGGCGCTGGCAGCTGCTGCTCCGGAGGAGGAGGAACCGGCACTCGGCTGATCGTCCTCTACAATTCCCTTCACCCAAGTCACCCCGTCCCAAGAGAAGCCCATCCTCTACATGGCGTAGCCATGAATGTAGTCCATAGGGTTGGGACACGTCTCGCCAACAGGCGATACGCCCTGGTGGACAATCTGGCTGTGCAGGAAATGTGGGAAGCCCAAATGGTGAAACTCTTCTGCTTCACGATGTGCTGTAGGTGGTGGAACATCAGCCCGAGAGAGAGAGAGAGAGGGTGGTCTGGGTCCGGGGCTACCATATAATCCATCATATAGCAGTCCATGGAGTTGAGATCTTTGCTGTCCTGTGGCAGGATGTTGTGGCGAAGTAGTGCGAGCATGACCCTCCTCACTGGTCACCGACCATTCAGGGTCATGGTGACCCGAACATCTGTCCTAGCCTGATTCTTTTTTCCGCGCTGGACAGGGAGGGTGCTTAAGTAGTGCCTTCGGTGAGCGCCTAGATCGCCGATAGAGATGCAGGTGGTGTACTGGAGATCCTCGACCGGGAGTCGGAAGTATCGTAGAAAGGTCTCCATGGTGACTCGGATGCGCCGGCCCTTGACATGGGAGATAACTGCAGTGGTCTCGTACTCCGCCTCGATGGTAGCATTGGCGTAGAATTCTTTCACCAACCGAGGGCAGTATTGGCCGCCCATGTTCAGGACACACCCCATCCGGTGCGATCCATCACCTCCTGAAGGTTGAGGTCTGAAATGAGTTCGGGGTCGACCGTGCGCTCTCGCACAAATTCCCAAATGCGAGGATGGTTGTACCAGCTCCGGGCCTCCTCGCTGATAAATCGGTCGTCGATAGGCCCGAGGGGTGGCTAGGAGGCACAGGGCGAGCTCGATCGCCTGAGACGAACTGGCACCACTCTTGCGCTTGGGGTTTCGTTTGGGGCGTCCACTCATGATTCTGAAACATCAAAAGGTAAACAAAGAAACACACAACAAAAGGAAACAGCAAACAACAGATAAGAGTTAGATGGGAGATTAAAAATAATAGAAATAAAGTGAATAGTGTACTAAAAGTAAAAATTTGGCAGAGTCTCCCCCGTTTTTCTACCCTTTCCCGGTTCTAAGAACCTCCACAAAATTAACCCGAAGGCTGGCATTCAGATATTGCATCATCCCAAGAGCACTTTGCTAACAGGCGGTTCAAATGTCACTAAGCAATTTAAAATTTACCCAATTAAGCACATTGTGAGGGACCTCCATTCCCAACCATTCTAGCTCCCTACCTTAGCCATTTTAACCGTGTATTGTGCTCTCTACATCCAGCAAATCCCACAGTGCAATGGCATGATTTAAATACCACTAAGTGATGTTAAACAAAGCACAATTCAATATAAGCTAGTAAGCACAAAAATCTGGCCAAACCACCACGGTGCCAAGTTGTACATTAAATTTTGCACACACACCCTCTAATTAACAATTATAATTAACTCAATTCACCAAATTTGCACAAATCATAATGTGTCACCTAATGTCCCGTTTGGTTTGACCTAAATCAAACCCAAAATGTAACTTGCTCAAGAATTGCATAAATGACAAATGATGGGTGGAATCACATACCTTGATGTTTTGTAGCAATAATTAGACAAGAAAAATTAACAGTTTTGGGTGGAAATTGGATTGGGGAAGGATTGGGTTTTTAGGGATTTGGGTGGTGTTTGGGCTGGGGCTTCGGGTGGGGCGGCCGGTCGTGGGTGTCGCGGCGGCGCGGAGGGACAACGATGAGGTGTGGTGCGGGGCGGTCCTGGTGGTGCGGTTGGTGGGCGGCGTGAGAGAGGGAGAGGGCGGTGTGGTGGCTGGGTCGCGCGAGGGAGAAAGTGCAGGGAGGGGGCTGGGTTCTGGGTATCGAGGGGGGAAAAGAGGGAAAGGGGTTCGGGGGAAAGGACGAAGAAAGAAAAAGGGGGGAAGGTAAAAAACACGTTTTTTTTTCAAAATATTTCACCCGACCGACCCACGTCCGACCCAGGACTTATGGGTCGGTCCATTACAGAAGGTTTGGTTTCAAAAAAATTCACCCGACCGACCCAGGTCCGACCTAGGGCTGTGGGTGGGTCGGTTCCAGAATGTTGACATTGTGACAAATACGCCAGACCGACCCACAGTGGGGTCGTCGGATGGGTCGGTCGGACACATAATTGCCTCAAACCTTTTTTTTTCTCCTCAAAACATTAACAGGCACCAAAAGACCATAGAAACCATAAAAACATGCCAAAACAGCTAAAATAAACAACCACACATGCAAAAAGGATATATGCACATCACTACATTAAAATTGCTTAAAGAGATGGAAAGGAGTCCAGGGTTGCCTCCCGGAAAGCTGCCCGTCTTTTTAAGGTCTTGGCTAGACCATAGTGAGGGTTAGAGGGTACCTGGAGGGTCTCTTAAGTAAAGAGCCCGAGCTTCAACTTTTTGGATGTCTCCTCCATGATAATGCTTTAGCCGGGAACCGTTGACCATGAAAGTCTCCCTTGACATTCTTCAGCTCATAAGCTCCATAAGGGGTGACTCTTGTAACAGTGAAAGGGCCAGCCCAATGAGACTTCAACTTCCCGGGGAATAACTTCAACCTCGAGTTGTAGAGGAGAACCCGGTCACCTTCGTGAAACTCCCGCTTCATAATCATCTTATCATGCCATTTCTTGGCCTTTTCTTTGTAGATGCGGTTATTTTCGTAGGCTTCCTCCCGAATCTCTTCTAACTCGGTCAATTGGAACCGTCTCTTGTCACCGGCGCTCTTGAGGTCATAGTTTGAGGGCCTTCACCGCCCAATATGACTTATGCGCTAATTCGACCGACAAGTGACAAGCCTTCCCATAGACGAGCCGGAACGGGACATACCGATTGGGGTTTGTAGGCGATCCGATATGCCCACAGTGCATCATCGAGCTTCATGGACCAATCTTTCCTTGAGGAGTTGACTGTCTTTTGGAGGATCCATTTGAGCTCTCTGTTGGTGACCTCAGCTTGGCCATTACATTGTGGGTGATACGGAAGGGCAACCTTGTGTCTCACTCCATATTTATTCATCAGCGCTTCAAACTGTTGTTACAAAATGAGACCCGCCATCACTCAATATGGCTCCGATACCACGAACCGGGTGATGAAATAAAATTGAAAATATTTTTCAGAAAATTGATCACAACTTTGGCGTCATTAGTCGGGGTTGCAATTGCTTCAACCACTTGCTTCACATAGTCGACCGCCACAAGAATAAACAAGTTGGAAGCAAGAAGATGGGAGGGGCCCATGAAATCGATACCCCCTAAATCAAATGGCTCGACCTCTATCATTATGTTGAGAGGCATCTCATGTTTGCGTGAAGTGTTCCCGAGCCTCTAACATTGGTCACAGGAGGCAACAAACGAGTGGCAATCCTTATGAAGGGGTTTCCAGAAAAACCCGCTTGCTTGAGAACCTTAGCCGCTGTTCGTGCCGGACCGTGTGTCCTCCGGCTTCACTCGAGTGATAGTGAATCAAAAATATCCTGCGTCTTCACTCATGGGCACGCATCTCCGGATCACCCCATCGGCACAAACTTTGAAAAGAAAAGGGTCCTCCCGAAATACCTCTTGACGTCGAGAGAAGAAATTTCTTCCTTTGGCTGATAGGTCATCTCTGGTGGGACCACTCCCCTTGCCAAATAATTTGCAAAGTCCGCATACCAAGGGTCTCCGGTCTCTGAATTCATGAAGATGCTCTCGTCTGGGAAGAATTCATTGATTGGCACACCATCATCAGGGACCTCCATTCGAGATAGATGATCAGCTACTACATTCTGCACACCCGGTTTATCCCAGATCTCTATCTCAAATTCTTGCAAGAGCAAAATCCATCGGAGAAGTCTAGGTGTCGCATCGCCTTTGTTGAACAAGTACTTCAGTGCTGAGTGGTCTGTGTGTACCACAACCTTGCTGCCCAAGAGGTAGGATCGGAATTTGTCGAGGGCGAAAACCACAGCTAACAACTCTTTTTCGGTGGTGGCGTAATTCTTTTGGGCATCATTGAGAGTTCTACTAGCGTAGTAGATACTCCTCAATATCTTTTCCTTCTTCTGACAAAGGACCGCCCCCACCGTATAGTCGCTGGCGTCGCACATGATCTCAAACGGTAAACTCCAATCGGGGAAACCACAATAGGTGCAGATATAAGGCACTGATTGAGGGTGTTAAAGGCATTAAGGCACTCCTTGGCGAACTCAAATTTTACATCCTTGGCCAAGAGGTCGCAGAGAGGTTTTGAGATTTTGGAGAAGTCTTTTATGAACCTTCTATAGAAACCGGCATGACCCAAGAAGCTTCGAATGTCTTTCACTGATGTTGGGGAGGTAGCTTTTCAATTACTTCAATTTTAGCCTTGTCTACCTCAATACCCTGAAGAGATCTTGTGCCCCAAGACAATTCCTTCTTTTACCATAAAATGGAATTTTTCCCAATTGAGCATAAGATTTGTCTCCACACCGAATCAAGATAGCCTCGAGGTTGTCCAAGAAAGTGTCGAAGGAGGTGTCGAAGACGGAGAAGTCGTCCATAAAGACCTCAATGCTCTTTTCTAGGAAGTCAGAGAAGATTGCCATCATGCATCTTTGAAATGTGGCCGGGGCGTTGCAAAGCCCGAAAGGCATCCGGGTGTAGGCAAACGTCCCATATGGGCATGTAAATGTCGTCTTCTCCTGGTCCTCAGGGGCTATGGGGATTTGGAGATACCCCGAATATCCATCCAAAAAACAGTAATAGTCTTGCCCCGCCAACCTCTCGAGCATTTGATCAATGAATGAGAGAGGGAAGTGGTCTTTTCTGGTGGCGGTGTTCAGTTTCCGGTAGTCGATGCAGACTCTCAACCAGTGGTAGTCCTCTGAGATACCAGCTCTCCCTTTTAGTTGGGGACACGGTACGACACGCCTCCTTTCTTGGGACCACTTGCACAGGGCTTACCCATTTGCTGTCGGAGATGGCATAGATAATCCCCACATCCAAGAGTTTAAGAACTTCCTTTTTGACGACCCCTTCATGTTGGGATTTAATCTCCTCTGAGGTTGGACCAACGGCTTGTAGTTATCTTCCATGAATATCCGGTGGGTGCAGAAATGAGGGCTGATCCCCTTGATGTCGGCTATAGTCCACCCGATAGCCCGTTTATGGTTTCTAAGCACCCTCATCAGACTTTCCTCTTGTGCACCTGTCAAGGAAGAAGAAATAATAACAGGTAGAACACACGGATCAGTCAAATAAGCATATTTAAGATGAGAGGGTAGAGGTTTCATCTCCACAGTAGGAGGCTTTTCAACCGAGGGCAACGGCTTCTGAGCAGCTCGTTCCAATGGTTCGGGTGGCGGATAGCGTGGTCTATAGCCAGAAAATCTGCTGTTCAACTCAGCCACCATTTCAATCATTTTTGGGTGGAATTCCTGTTCAAAACAGACCTCAAACAAAGCTAATTCAAGGGCATCAGATTTAACAAGAGAGAGAGAGTGATCATGCACAATTGAATCTATGACATCTATAGCAAAAACAGCCTTAGCCTGTGAGGGTCTCTTCACTACTTTAGACATGTCAAATTCTAATTTTTCATCATGAAGTTGCAGAACTATTTTGCCTTTCTCCACATCTATAAGGGCTCTAGCAGTTCTCATGAAAGGTCTACCCAAAATCAGTGGCACTCTCTGGTCCTCTTCCATGTCTATTACAATGAAATCAGCTGGGAAAACGAATGTACCAACAGTTACTACCAAGTCCTCTACCTTCCCTTTAGGGATAACCAAAGATCTATCCACTAGTTGCAATTGAATGGGAGTGGGAGTGCATTTACCAATTCCAAGCTTATTAAAAGTTGAGAGAGGCATAATTTATACTAGCACCTAAATCGCATAACCCACTACCGCAGTCAATTTCACCAATAAAGCAAGGAATGATAGGCAAACCGGGATCTCCAAGCTTTGGAGGTAGACTTCTTTGTAGAACCGCTGAAACTTCTTCGGTGAGGTGAACGGTTTCCGCTTCCTCCAGCGATCTCTTGTTTGCTAGGATGTCCTTCATGAACTTAGCATAAATCGGCATCTGTTTCAAAGCATCAGAAAAAGGAATGTTAATTGTTAATTTCTTGAAAATGCTTAGAAACTTCCCAAATTGTTCATCCAAATTTTCTTTTTGAGTCTATTGGGAAAAGGGAGAGGGGGAAGATGTTTTGCAAGAGTAGTAGAAGTAGAAGGTTCAGGAGACTCCTTCTCCTTGGAAACTTCCTTAGGTGGAGGTGGTGGTTCCTCAACAATCTCTTGCTCTTCTTCTTGAGCTTCATCTTCTTGGGACTCCATGTCCTCTTGTGAGCATGACGGATCAAGGAGTCTCCCACTCCTTAGTGTTACCGCTTTTGCTTGCTCTCTTGGATTGGGTTTGGCTTGACTTGGAAGAACACCCGGTTGTCTTTGAGCAAGTTTTTGGGAGATGCTTTCAAGTTGAGCTTCAACCCTTTTGTTGGTGGCTTCTTGACTTACTTTAAAAGCATCCAAATCAGCCGCTTTAGTGTGCACAACCGAGACAAGATTTTTCATCATGTCTCTTAGCTCGGCATTGGCATCCGTGGACGGATGAGGAGGTTGTTGATGTGGTTGGTGTTGTTGTTGTTGAAACCCGGAGGTGCTCCTTGTGGTCGGTAACCCATTTGTGGGTTGGACATTTGAGACGACCCTTGTGACCGGTAGCCCGTGGGATTGTTGGAAGCATTGCTAGCTCCCCCTTGGGTTTGGTCATTATTTCTCCATGAGAAGTTTGGATGGTTCCTCCATGGGGCGTTTTGTTGGTTTGTAGTTGTATCCGGGGCGGTTGCCTACAAAGTTTACATCCTCATGTCGATCGGCATAAACTTTGTCTTCGCAAAAGTGGGTCTCGTGAGGACCCGCGCAAATTGCACACCCCTCTTGGATTGAAGTAGAAGTAGATGGAGAGGGTGATGATGAAGAAGCTATAGACTTTGTTGTTTCTTTTGAGCTATAGCTAGCTTCTCCACCATCTTGGTGAGTGAAGATAGTTGAGCGGAAAGGTGGTCGGTGGGCTCAACATGTAAGAGACCAGCTGCTCTTGGTGCTCTCCCCTTTTGGCTTAGAGCATTGCCTTGTGTTACTAGTCATCACCTCTAGGAGTTCCATCCCCTCTTGAGGTGACTTAGTCATAAAGCTTCCTCCAGCCGAGGAGTTCACAAGTAGTCTATTCGAGTCGTCGAGACCGTTGAAAAATGATAGACAAAGTGATTGGTCATCCAAACCGTGGTGGGAACAATTCATCAACATGTCCTTGAATCTATCTCATGCATCATATAACGTCTCTCCCGGCTCTTGACAAAAGGTATTAATCTCTCCAATTAATTGCCTCGTTCTACTAGTGGGGTAATACTTGGCAAGAAATTTTTGAGCCATTTGTGCCCAAGTATGGATTGATTTTGATGGTAAGCTCCTATACCATCTTGATGCAGCGTCGGACAGTGAGTGAGGGAAGAGCTGCAGGCGTATCCTCTCACCAACGTTTCCAGTTCTACCAAATGAGTTGCAAAAATCGAGGAATTGGCATAGGTGGTTGGGAGCATCATCGGGATTTGCTCCACTGAATTTTTCTAAGTCCCGGACAGCAGTGATGTAGTGGGTCTTGAACACCCATTGTCCGGCCTCTTGAGGCGTCAACTCCGGTAGGACTATGGCCGAAGGTCTCCCTTCGGTGTCCGGCTGGGTGTAGTCTTTGAGAGCCATTTGTTGTGGGTTTCTGTTTTCTTCTAAACCCCCGTGTTGGTCTAGATCAGCCATGATTGAATTTTTCACAGTTCGGATGGCTCTCAACAATGAACGCTCGAGCTCGGGTCTCGGACTAACAAGTGGAGATCCTTTGGCTCGAGTGTTTGGCATACACCGAGAAAACAGAAGGTACCTAAACCGCACCAACACCAAATGCTCTTAAGTAGAAGGAAATGTAAAAATATAGACAACAACTAAAACCAAATACCACAAATAATAGATAAAAGTACTAAATGCACAAAAACTAAAGTACCGAACCAAGTGAGATTAAATAATTAATCTCTCCGGCAACGGCGCCAAAAACTTGTTGGGAAAATTACAAACATAGTAATTAAACCTAGCTAAAATGGGCAAGTGCACCCAATTCGTTGCAATAAAACAAGTGTCGTATCCACAAGGAAATTGGTTTCTAAATCCCAACCTTCGGTATAATAGTTAAGTGCGAATAAACAGTAAAAGGGGGTTTAGCCAGAGGCAAGCTTGGTTGTTTGTTAATTGAATTGCAATAAAAACAGTAAAATGTTTATGTATGGAATGGATGGGGAGAGTACCCTAGGATAGTGGGAATCACCTAATTCACTCAAAGAACTTCAAAACCATAACTCATCATCTCAATGCCTATTAGAGTTTAGCTCATGAATCCCCAAATCATGGGAAATCCAATTCTTACCTAACTAATCAAACCCCTTAATTAAAGGAGGTTCAAGTCATTAAATAGCATTAAGCAAGCACTCTTAATCAATAGCCCCAAGCATTCACTTCCAAAATCAAGAAAGCAAAAGTTAGGGTTTACTCCCTTGTTGGTCTAGTTCCAAACTCAAGCTCAAATATTGAATGAAACCACCATAAATTCAATAAGAGATCAATTTAGTGCATTAATTGATATTGAAGGGAATAAAACGAGAGTAATAAACGAGTTAGGTTTCTAGCATTCAATGAGCAAAATGGGTTCAAACCCTCATCCTATGATACAAATGGAACTACTCAGCCATAGCTAAAGGAAAGAGCAAGGAGAAGGAAGAATTAGCCATTAGAGGAGCTTCCAAGCTTCAATGGAGGTAGAAATCTTCACTTTCTTCTTCCTCCTTTCTTCTCTTCTTTTCTCCTCTTCTTTTCTCCTCTATTTTCGCCTCTCTTTCTCCTGTTTCAGGTTGGAGTTGTGTGTGTTGGATAATGAGAGAAGAGTCCCCAAAATCAGCTTTTAAAAACACAAATCTGGGCAAATTTTCCGTCCGACCGACCCAGACTGGGTCGGTCCCGTGGGTCGCTCGGTCTCTGCAGAAGAAGGCACGTGAGTAATTTTAAGTACGACCGACCCACGACCGACCCAGGCTTATGGGTCGATCGATTCCAGTAGCTTGGGCATTCGAAAAATCCAATCCGACCGACCCAGATTGGGTCGGTCCTGCTCCAGAGATTTGCTCTAACTTGCGCGGGGCCTAGAATCTTCATTGTGGCTTGGAATTGCTCCCCGTTTGGCGGCGTTGGAAAGCTTGAGAGTTGAGGAATCTGTTGATGCATGCCACTAGCTCAAAGAGAACCCAAAAGTAGGCTCAAAATAAGTGGTGAAATAAGTTACACACCCAATAAAATGAAGGTGAATGAAGCTCTTAAAATAACATTATTTCACCACTTATCAATTGGTAGCTAGGGTTGATCTAGTCCCGAACCATGCATTTAGATAAGTTTTAGTTAGTTTCCTTAATTTAGAACTATTATTCAATTTCCCCCTGTTTTTAGAATAGGCTATTACTGGGATTATGACTGATTTCTACTAAGGCCCTTGAGTTCGATACTCTCAGTCGTAATCTACTCACGCTATACTCCGACCGGGATTTTTGCTACCCGTAGTAGAGTTATAGGATTATTTTATATTTCTTTTATTCTTTTATTTTTCTTGTACATCTTTTCCCCTACAATTTTCTTGTTAGCAACTCCAGATGCACAACATTCTTAACAAGTAATTGTACATGTCCATTTGTAGTCATAGCTTGTACATTATCCACTGAAATCTGGGCACATTCACATTCAAGTCAAGTTGTTTCCTATTAAGCTATTTTTCAATCACTAGGAAAATACAAATAGATAAATCCACAGAAAAAGCTTACCTTCAGCACGACATCAACAGGGTTTGGGGCAGAGATCAATGGAAACAATCACTAAAAATGATCAGAGGATAGAGAAAATAAACAAATGGTCAGAAAATAGCTTACTGTATAACAAAAAATTGATCAAATCAAGATCAGTACAAGCCTAGTTTAAGTTCCCTAGAAGCTTGAATTAATACGACCAAATGGATGGATTATACAACAGAAAGCTCAACAAATAAAGATAGTTAAATCTTCATATAACTCTAAATTAAAAAGCAATGGTGTACTAGATTGTGTACCATAAGTCATTTTCAAGCCATTATGGAGATAGTATCAAACATTACCTAAGACTGGGTTATGAATGACATATAAGTACATGACAAGATCACTTTTAGGCAAACGAAAAAGGAAAAACACTTGGGCTGTGAGTTCCTAAAACTTAATCTCATTCAGTTAGTTTATCTTGATTCGCTAGTTGCATATTATTCTACTACCAACAGGGGATAAATATTAGCAATGAAAAAACTAGAGTGGTTGGAATACAATTTTTTCCGACAAAATTCCATCATTTAGCTGCTAACATATATTACCTTCATCACCACTACAGAGAGAAATTCTGAGTGTTGTTGAACCTGAAATCATGCAAAAATGAAGACTTAGTGCAAAGTTGTATTTGCAAATATCGAGTATAAATAATTGAGTTAAAACCATGATAACAGATTGAATACCTTCTTTGTTCGAAAACTGAAGACGACTAATGTTACATCACTACTTTAACATAAAGAAACCATCAAGAATATACATCAAACAAACAGCAAACCACATTGCTATAGAAGAGAAAACCAATCATGTGAACTTTAAGGAGCAAAAGATAAACATGAAAGCATCATACTGCCTACCTAAGTAACCGTAATGATGGAGAGAGAGAGAGAGAGAGAGGAGAATGATAGATTAACAGAGCTTCTTTTCTTCTGACATAGTTGTCTATAAATGGATGTCAATCTCTTTATAGTTACACCTAAAAAATAGTAAAGTTGTATGCACATTAAGTATATAAACATACATTTTTTACTTCATAAAAAACCAGAAGTTACAGATTTATAGACCAAGGAAAACTTACAACAAAACTTATTTTTCTGATAGTGTACCATGAGGAGGGTTTACATGATAAATTCAACCAGCTTAGAAGAACAAGAAACCATCCTACACGATATAGAATGAAAACAGATTTATAAACTATTAATCTTTCTGTCAAATCAGTGGTGGATAAAAACAGGAAGTAAAAGATGCACTATCCATTATGAAATTTTAGTACCTCATCTGTCTTGCTAAATATGACAAACATGGTGAAGGTTGCTTAGAACTCAAATCTTTTCTCTTTCCCGATCTAAACATGCAGATAGACTGAATATCAACAAGTGTTGGAAGAGAAAAGCTAAGAATAGTGTAAGAAATGAAAAGCAACAAAACTAAATATCAAAACTACCACCAAATTTGTCTCAAAGTATGATAGGCTAAAGGAAGACCAGTCACATTGTCAGCCTGCTTAGAAAAAGTAAATTAACCGATAAGCCAAAATGAGGCAACATGAATACGAGCTTATCAACAAACAATGAACCTGCAAAATCTATTTCACCAACAAATAGATAACACCAAGTAGATTCTTTTTTGCTCCCTTGATGATCAACAAAGCCAACTCAATAATCAAATACATATAAAGATACTACACTTAATAAGTGAGTAATAACAACAATATTAGGAAAGGAAGAAGGTAATATAGTAAAAGAACAGATTTTGTAATATAAGTTCAATACACATTAAAAAAGAATGATGTGTTTCTGACTTTTAACAGTTGTATCCATATTCAGATGTAAGAAATCTAGAGTCATCTAAGACGAGCAAATAGAGACGGGTGTATGGAACAATTCAAGCTGGGAAAACAAACTACGCTCGGGTTTAGTAGGACAACTGAGATAGAGGATAAACACTTGAAAAATGAAAGAGTAAGATTTTATTGAGAAACATACTATTTACCACCTCCTAGAGATAAACAAGATGGCCAACAAACTCCCACTCGCGCAATGTCGCTCTCTTCCTGGTGGCCTATCGATTGAATCAATCGAGTGCAGGACCGATTTAGCTCAATGATTCGATTGACATCGGGGAAACAAAACTCGGCTAGGGTTCTTCTAATACCACTAGGATGGAGGAAAAAACTTGAAAAATAAGAACATCATTTACCTTACTTTGATTTGGGGTCCGCTTACTTTCTTCTTCAAGCGCGAGAGCTCAATATGGGTGAGAGAGAAAACAATGCGTGCGGTTTATCAAATTTCAGTGAAAGTGGAGGAAAGAAAATTCGGTTAAAAACAAAATGTCTCGTAGGTAACCAATATAATAACAAACTAAACATTGAGAAAAAAAAACCAAATCAATATAAGTTAGCTTAATCTAACATGTTAACTTTGGTTTATATAAGTGTTAAAAAAAATACTATAAAATATGTAAATCTCTAAAAAGCATATTGAAATAGATTATAAATATTATAAATAATAATTCATAAAATATATCATAAAATTATATTGATAATAATTAAAAATATCTAAAAATTAAATATTTTTAATATGAATATAAAATTTAAAAAACGTTTTTACGAAATTAGTAAAATGGGTAGAAAAAGAGATAAAACATCTAATATAAAGTAAATTCAAAAAATGTTGAAAAAATTAAAAGGGTAATTATGGTAACTTAATTTTTTGCTTATTTTTTTGTTCCCTTAACTTCTAATTTTATCTTTTTTAACAATATGAAAAGTTTTGAGGAGTTTATTTAAGTGACACTCTTGTGGGTAAACGGTCAAGTTTACCTATAGGAGGGGTCCATGGGTAAATATTGGTTTTAGTTTACCTACGGGGTATGAGCGAGAGAAGATTTGATTGTATTTCTTGCAATAATTTCAGTGTACAGACTAAGCTATATATATACACTTGATAGTAACTAATCAGAGGAGATATAAGTGGAGAGATCCTATATTTAAGCTACTAACAGAAAATAATTAATTATCAGCAAAATAATAGGTTTATCTAGTAACTAACACTAGAGAATATATTTTGCTAATTAGTTATTGTTGATATCCTCCCGCAAGTTGGATATTCTGTTGAAGATATGCAACTTGGATAGTAGTAACTCGAAACGGGGACGGAGAGTGGCTTGGTTAATATATCAGCAAGCTGATCGTTCGTGGAAACAAACGACACCGGACGTCCCTTGCTGAACATGGTGACGTATGAAATGGTAGGCTAAAGCGATGTGCTTCATACGAGAGTGAAAGACAAGATTAGCACTAAGATGAGTGGCACCAAGATTGTCGCAGTAGATGACAGGAGGAGTCTTGGGTTGGTGACCAAGTTCTATGAACAAGGAAAGTACCCATAGTAGTTCACTAGCAGTGTCCCGCTAGAGCTTTTGTACTCAGCTTCTGTTGAAGATTGTGCAACAGATCGTTGCTTCCAAGAGCTCCAAGAGATGGGTGTTGTACCGAGGTACAATAAATAGCCAGTGGTGGAGACATAATCATCCTTATCACCGGCCCAGTCAACATCGGAGAAGGCATGGAAGGTGAGTGGCGCGGTAGAGGAGATGAATATCCCTTTGTCTTTGGTGCCCGCTAGATACCGGAGCACACGCTTGAGAGCAGACCAGTGTATCGTTCACAGTTGTTGCATAAACTGGGCAAGTTTGTTGGTGCTGAGTAGGCGATGTCTGGACGAGTTAGACTAAGGTAAAGGTGATTGAATGACTAACCAACAGTGCTCGATAATCTGTTGGAGAAGGTATGACGGATCACCTGAGTGTTTGAGTAAGGGAACACTTGGAGATCGACGGAGTGGCATGCTGGTGTAGAGTTTGTGGCCATTCCTGATTTTTGTAGAAGGTCAGTGATATATTGTCGTTGACTAAGCAACATACCGGTATATGATGGTATGACTTTGATGCCCAAAAAATAACTAAGATCTCCTAGATCTTTTAAGGAGAAGCGAGCAGCAAGGAGAGCCATCAGCTTGGTGAGGGCGACAGAGGAGCTTCCTGTGATGATGATATCGTCCACTACACTAATAAATATAGTGTGACAGTGTTTCTTTTGTAGACGAAAAGTGATACGTCTGTGGTGGAGTTCACAAAGCCAAGGGAGAGCAGAAAGAGCCGGAGCTCTATGTACCACGCGCATGGGGCTTGTTTAAGCCCGTAGAGTGCCTTTTTGAGGCGGCAAACATGATCCGGAAGTCCTTATTGATGAAGCCGGGAGGCTGGATCATAAATACTTCTTCCTTGAGTATGCCTTGAAGGAATGTGTTGTTGATGTCAAGTTGTCTGATGGACCAGCTGTGACGAACAACTAGAGTGAGTACTACTCGAATGGTTACCGGTTTTACAACAGGGCTGAAGGTGTCATTGTAGTACCAGCCAGGTCGTTGATGAAATTCTTTTGCGACTAACCGAGCCTTGTATCGGTCAATCGAGCCACTTGGTGTTCGTTTGATGCAGAAACCCCATTTGCAGCCAACCAAATTCTGTGTAGAAGAACGAGGAATGAGATCTCATGTGTTGTTTTTAATGAGGGCCGCAAATTCAGATTGCATAGCAGTGCGCCAATTAGGGTCACGTAATGCTTGGTTTATTGCGGTGGGTTCAGTGGATGGGGCAGCAAGGACATAGAGATTGAGTTTCTCTGGTGGGTCTGGTGATGTTATTTCGGGAACGGGTAACCATGCCAGTAGTGGTTTGTTGGCATTTATTAGGGTGGGTTGGGATAGTGTTTGATGGTGCAGTAGCGGGTAAAATGGGTTGGGGCTGGGGGTGTTGAGGATTAGATGGAAGTGGTGATGGGGCAGGTGGGGAAGGAGAGGATAGTGAAGTAGTAGGCTGTGGATCAGACTGAAGAATGGGGATGGTAAGTGTAGTGAGTTCATGTTCCGTGGTGGGTTAAGGTGGAGGATCCACCAGTTTGCTGTACGGGAATTCATTTTCCTGGAATTTGACGTGGCGAGAGGTGTAAACTCGGTTTGTCTTGGGATCCAAGCAGAGGTAAGCATGTTGGTCTGCAGCATAGCCTACAAAGATGCACATGATAGACTTTGGAGAAAGTTTGTTAGCAGCATACGGTTTAAGCCACGGAAAGCATAAAACACCCAAAACTTTTTGACTTAAGATAATCCAGTGCTGTGTTTAGGAGTTTGGAATAAGGGGAGGCATTGCCAAGAATGGGGGTGGGTAAGCGGTTAATTAAGTAAGTCGTAGTGGTCATATCATAGGGCCAGTATATTGTAGGAAGACCAGCATAAGTGAGTAGTGAGAGACCGGTTTCACATATATGGCGGTTTCGTCGTTCAGAAATTCCATTGTGTTCGGGTGTATGTGGTGGTGTAGTATAATGACTTATGCCGTGTGTAGAGAGAAAAGGATGTATACCAATATATTCTCCTATGTTATCAGTATATAGTATTTTTATCTTTTTGTGGAAAAAATTTCAACGAGACTTTTGAATTTTGGAAAGATGATGTGTAAGTCAGATTTTCGCTTGAGAGGGTATAACCAAATGTATCATGAAAAATGGTCCACAAAAATACAAAAGTAACGCAAGCCATCATGTGATACAACGGGAGATGTCCATATATCCGAAAAATAATTTCCAATGGATATGTAGATTTTATTGTAGACTCATGAAATAGAAGTTTATGAGACTTGTTGATCTGGCAAGAGTGACAATTGGACTGATTAAAATGTGATGAACCTAAAGAAAAATTATTTTGAATGAAATGAAAAATTTATGTGGACGGATGTCTGAGTTTGTGGTGCCACGGATCTGATGCAGCAATCTGAACATTATTAGTTGATGGGAATGAGAGGTGGACCAAAGGTATACTCCATTCACGCATGGACCCTTAAGAATCACGCGTCCTGTTTGAATTTCCTGCACAAAAAAGGAATCAGGTAAAAAATCACAGTAGATTGAATTTGTTTTGTAAGCTGAGAAACAGAGATAATATTCTGTTTCATTGAAGGAACACACACAACACGTTAGGGAGGATATATCATTAAATTTAATAGTTTTGGAGTGTGAAATACTTAAACCGTATCCGTTACCAATGAAGAGAGACTCTGGGCCGCTGTAGGGATGGTGAAGAGCGAGGTTGTCCAGATCTTTGGTGACGTGGTGGGTTGCCCCGCTGTCAACAAGGAAGCGTTGGTCCGATGCGCCAACATCAGCAAAATGAACTTGAGGGGTGAAAAGGGTTGCCTAGTTTCTTGGTGGCGGCTGGATAGAGGGGTATTGTTGTTTGAATGAGCGGCATTGTGCGAGAACATGGCCTCTGATGTTGCACCATTGACAATTGTCGAGGAAAGTTTTGGTGTGGAGGTTGCATCATATCGTTGTTGAGGAGGGTTGGAGTTGGATGGTTGATAGTTTTGGGATCGAGGGCGGCTGTTGCGGCCAGTATGTGTTTGAGCAGTCAGTGCAACTGCTGGTTCGGCCGGTAATTTTGGAGTCATAGTAAGTGCAAGCTCATGGTGTATGAGCTTTCTAGTAGCTCATCAAACGAGATGGGAGTATCTCGGACGTTAACACCATCAATTACAGTTTTGTAATCACTGTCAAGACCACGCAAAATGTAGTCGGTAAGATCTTCAGTAGATACAGGGGCATCAATGGAAGCCAGGAGATCAGTCGTGGCCTTGATGGAGTGCATGTAGTTTGTGATGGTTTGGTTACCTTTTTCAGCAGACCGGAGGCGGTTTTTGAGCTGCTTGATATGGCCACGAGAGGATTTGGCGTATGTACGCTGCAGTAGAGTCCATAGGTCGTTGGACGTGCGGGTTTGGGAAACCAGGGATGCGACTGTGTAGGAGACCACTGGGCTTGTTGACACTCATATTAACCAATTACCCTATAACAAAATTCAACTAATAAATGCGAACAATAATAATCAAGCTTTGACACAAGCTAAAAAAAAAAAAAAAAAAAAACAACTTCAATGTTTCTATTAGGGTTTAAAACACAAGATCGTCTGGTTCCCAAATACACATACTAACCAACTACACCAACGACATAATTCAATGTATGAACACAAGAAATAATACTAAAGTTCTAATTTAGACTAGATGATCTCTTTTTTTTTAAATGCTAAAGTTGTAAATGAAACTATACCGTAAAACGAAACAGTTTTATCTAATGAATTGTTTTCTTTATTTTTTAAGGATCATGCAATTATGAAAAAAATGAAACATTATAAAGTATGAAATAAGTGAAATAAAGAATAATAAGTACATGAAATAGTGAAATAATACTAGTATGGTGGAAATATAAAAAAGTGCAACAAAAATGGAAACTGAATTAGATACATGCAAATAGTAGCAAATGAGGTAGAATAATCAAAATCATAAGAATACTTAATAACAATAATCATAAAGTAAAAATAATAATACATACAGAAAATGGTGAAATAGTACTAATAATGGTAATAAAATACAAGTAAAAAATGAAATTGCATTAGATATGTACGAGTAGTGGTAAGTGAGATAAATAAACAAGTAACAAGATAACATGAACCCAAAATAAAAACGAATAGGTAAACAAATAAGCGAATAAAAATAGAACCGACTAACATGAAATAAATCAAAAATACAATGGTAAACCAAGTAAATAATGAGGAGGGACGGGTTTGGAAGCGGATGCTTTGAAAATTGATTTAAAAAATGTCATAAAATGACAGTTTTATTTTGGTATGCACATGAATAAGTTTTGAAAAGGAAGGCGACAACCCTCTTATTTTATTTATATGTCTGAATTTTGCTTTTTGGGGTGAGAATTTTTGGTGTCTACACAATCTTATCAGTAAACTTATCCTAACCTTTACTCTTACCTTTCATAATTCACACTTATAATTCCATTACCACTATTTCATCAAATATACAAATATACCACCAATTATTTTTCTAACTTTCAATTTTCCACCAATTCCAACTATCTTTTAATTTCAACTTTTCACTAATCATCTCAAGGTTTTAAATTCAATTCTCCAAATTCTAAATAGACCCCATCTAACATTTTAGATTTCGACTCTAATCTTTCTCAAATTTTGGATTCCCCCTCAAATTTTCCTAAAATTTCAAATATACAACTAACTCTTCCCAAATTCAAATTCCAACATTTATTTCTTTCTTTTGGTGAAAACTCCTAGTCCACTTAGGTTTGACCTTATTCCTCATGTCCCCACATAACTTTTCGAATATTACGTTTTGACCCACAACTTTTCTAAAGTTTACATTTTACATCTAAACCTTACTAAACTTATATCTTTCACATTTAACCCACATAAACTTAAACTTTTGGCCCTAATTATATTTCCACTCCGACCCTTATCTTTTAGCAATCTCCAACTTAACCTTTTAGTCTTGTAATTACCAATACCTCTTTAAAACTCCTAATTACACAAACCCTAATTTGTCTCCAACTTCATTCAAACCAATCCTAATTTTCGTAAGTAGTGTGAGTCTCAGTTATCAAACTTTATCCTATGTTGATTTGGGTCTGATCAGGTTATAGGTCCACTTATAACCTAAGTTTAGTAACTATGTTATGACACAATAATTATTAAAAATCTAAGTTAGCTCACTAGAATCTATTATGAGGCACCACCTAATTTAACCTACAGTAAATTAGGAAAGGTAGAGATTAGATTTAAGGGCTTTGCATACAACTTATCTAGGTTCAAACTACTTTTACTACCCTTCTAAGTTATTTTTCCTCCACTTATGTTACTTACAACTTATTATAATGTCGGTTTAACCTAAGTGCGTGGGATTCTATATAGATGTTTTGCTTTAAAATGTTTTGTAACACAAAGTAATGTGTATATCAATACTATTTTATTTTACTCTATATTTTGACATGCTTAGGTTTCTTTATGTTTAGAACGTGGGAATGGTTTGAATGTTAATGAAGTTTCAACTATAGAACCATACCTTTTCAATTGAGGCATACACTAACCAAGATTAATGTGTAGACGCCTAAACTTGGGAATGGTTGTAATGCGTATCATCACGTCACTACTTAGGTTTCTCATTAATATCATAAAAGAATAGAGATTATATAACTTGCACCTCACTTAAAAGTGAGGCTTAGAGCTTAAAGCATATTTTTACCTTAGGCATGCTTAGATCTGGCTAAGCTCCATTCTTTGCCCAATGCTGAATTTCTTTGCCTTTTAAAATGTTGTTGAATTTTGTTTTGCTCAAAGGAATGGTGGATCCTTACTCTCCTTGTCTTGTAGATGAAGAAAAGTGGAAGATATGAGAGGAAGGGTGTAAGGTGCTCAAGTCACCATTGTTGCCATGAATGTGTTCTTGAAGGTTTCAAAAGGAAGAAGATGATCAAGGGAGGGGGAGATCTCGGCCAAGCATGAGAGAGGAGGAAAGTGTGTTTTCTTTTTACATAAGTGAGTTAATAATAGTGGTAACAAGTGAGACTTGTCACTTAAGATATTTCATTCTAATAAAGTCAAGTTTGGTGACTCATGGGGTACTATTCCTTCTTTGCCACCCACATATAAATATTTTAGGGGGTTTACCTTGTCATCATAGTCTTTATAATATAAAGACTTGAATGTTGTACTGTAACACCCCTACTCTAAAATCCGGTTAGACTAACGCGCCTAACATAATAATCAGTCGATTCGTAGCGGTAATTGATAGTCGTATACAAAATAAACAGGGTGTTACCCGCCATTACTCGCCCATGCGAGTAATGTAGCGTTTACCTAATATCCAATCTAACCTACCGCAGTGATGACAGAGATTTAATATAACCAAAGTTTGCAAACCGAAGAAATCCAGAAAGAATAGTGAGCCATCTATCTATCCCCAATAGTCCCGTGCTACGACACGTCCTCGATCAATACCTATAATTTGGTGGCCATAAAGGCTCAGCACAACCGCCGAGCATGAAACTATATAATCTTCATGAACCCTAAGACTACTCAAGTTATTTAGCCCAATTGTTAACATACTGTTCCAATTTCATGTTGTACCATTTTCATTTACAATAAAAGTATCACAATAATCATCACACATATAAATTCATACAATCACCATACCATTCCACAACAAGCAATATGCAAGTATATAAACAACGTCAATTAACAGTGCGAGAGTTATGCTCTCTTGAATGATCATGTTATGCGGCCAAGAGGCCTTCTTTTCGCTGTTCAGGGCTAAGAAGATTTCCTTGAGTCATTCCTTAACTTTTACTTAATTTGTTCAATTAAGGTGGACGCCATGTTAGGACAACCCGTATAAGCTTCCTCTTCTGGAGCAGTCGCTCTGGTGCACTATAATAGTGCGGTTTGTCAGGAGTCCGCAGAGGCCTGATGGTCGGAGCCATTGCACCAACAGCAGTGCCTTCTGACCAACGATAGTATCCGGCTCGTTGGAATTTCCACATCGAGAGAACCCTATCCGGTCGTTCCCTCTCTTCAGTGATCACCCATGTGCAACCATGTAGTCCATGACTACCCTGGATTTTTCTCATCTTAATTAATTATTTAATTCCACCATATAATTCGGTCTGTGACCTTCACCTAAGATCTATGCTTAGGTAATGTGGACTATATTCTCCATATAAGGACCTTAAAGGTTGTTAACTTTCACCTAGACGTCGCCTAGGCTACGTCCATCCTCAGGTATGTATAATAATTTCACAGTCATTTTCTTGTTACCATTTCCTTATTGTCAACCACAATTTGATCCGAGTTTTCATATATTATTTTCAAATGTAACCGTCGCGCACAATAAAGATCGCGAAGCAATAAACATTTAAATCCACAACCACAACACATAGCAAATATGTCACTCTTGTCATGCATTCACACATACCAGAACCCAAGGAAGCCCTCAGGAACACTCGGGCCATATAGAACGTACCTTACACCGATGAACAATGCCAGTGTGAAGTATCACGCTCGCCTACTATACCCTCTTGTAGCTCGTATCCTAGCTCATACCTCTGGAACATACCTCTAAGTATTAATTTACTATAATCCAACTGATCCAGTGTTCCAAACAGTGCTAACCCCCCGGTAATTAACCCCTTAATTGGTTTGTCGTTGTTACTCGAGTTTTTGAATGTGTTCGAGATTAGTTAAATCATACTTTATTTATGTTACAAATTATATATAGTACTAGTTTACTACTCAATATTTTAATCCATATGATATCCCAAATAATCGTAGACTATTACTCTTGTATATACATGTACATACATACCTATATATCACAATATAGTTTGTTACTATACGTTATAATCGACCTTATAGTGTATTCAAACTTTAAACTCTCATGAGGGTATAAGTTAGACTTGCCCCTTTTTGGTCAACTTAGTTGAGTTTGGTCAATGTGGTCAACCTACTAATTTGGTTAACACAGTCAAGGTCAATATATTGACTCGGTCAATGTGTTTCTACTGACCTTAGTGATTTTTCCATGTTGATTAATCTCCTTACTTAATCAAATCCTTAACCACTTAATTTAATGATTTACATAACTTTAAATAACATACTAATGACTTAGGTTTTCTCCTCTAATCATTTTTATCCATACTTTAAATCCCAACCTTAATATGTGATTTGAAATTTGATTCCAATGCCATAACGTAGATATCCTCACCTTTCTAATTCCAACATTTTAATGTATAAAATTTTCTACCACTTTAGGCATAAGCATTAAGGTCCTTCATATTTAAGGTAGTATAATGAAATTATATCTCTTAGCGTTATACTATATAATCCCATACTTAATGAGTCTCGTATTAATCCTTATGAGTTAACTTCTTACTACATATAACATGTTTCTCCTTGTATACTTCCTCTAGTTTAACATTTTAACCATGTATACTTGTATTTATAAGTCTACAAGTATGTTCTTAACAATCCTAATGTAATACCAATATTACATTATTGCTCCCAGTATTCCTCGTACTTACGCCAACCTTCACTCTTAGTAATTATGATTTTCACTTATAATCCTATCTCCTTCGATTTTATTTATGTTATATAGTTCCTGCAATATTTACTAACTTATATATATATATATATATATTTATTTATTTATATAGTCTCGCCAATTCCGATGTTAACCCATTATGTATACATCTAAGTTCTCATACATTAATATCAACCTTAACATTTAATAATTAATACAATTTATAGAACAATTTCTTAATCATCTTAACCCATCATCATCTACTTAGCCACTTAATACTTTACTCTCATATTACTATTTTATTATTTATGCCATCATATTTCATTACTCTTCATTATATCAAAATCCTCATAAATCCCCGATCCATAGTATCAAACAACATATTTAGTTGTTCAGGCTGTCTTGCCTACAAGTAAATGTAGCCAGATGGCTACATCCCTTCATGCGGAGCGCTCGCGACTCATTTTTTTTTCTTTTTTCAGCGCCTCCGGCGTCATTATCTTGGTTTTGTTTTGTTTTTTTTTTTTTTAATTTTTTCTTTTTAATCATAAAAATTTTAAATGGTTGTAACTTTTAATATATAAGTCCAAAATGAAAAAAAATTATATCACTGTTCATCTAAATTCAAGTTCTTCATAACAAGACCAGTCATGATATATTTTGATAATTTTAAAAGAAAATTATTTTTATATGTATAGAGCACAGAACGTAAAAGATAACTTGTACAGATTGTCATACAAACCTGTACAAATGTTCACTAAAACATGTATACATCCTCACGTAAAGACATGTACATCCTCGCATTAAAACATATAGATAGTCATATAAACCTGTACGAATAATTAAATATGTACATCCTTAAATTAAAACTTGTACATATAAGAAGAACACTTGTACAGACGGTCATACAAACATGTACATTAAAACATATACATTCTCATAATTGAACATGTACATTCTCACATTTGAACATGTACATCATCACATTAAAACATGTACATTCTCACATTAAAATATGTACATTCTCACATTAAAGTATATAACGGCTTTCAAATAGATTACCCTAACGGGCCTAACCCCACACACCCTAGGAAAGCAAAAAAATGTCGAAGGCATTTTTAGGGTATGTAGTGGCGGGTTTAGGGTCTAACGACCCTAAACCCGCGACCACATACCCTAAAAACCTGTCGAGTTAGTTGCTACAATGTAAAGTATAGAACGGTTTCCAAATATTATTACCTACCCCCCAAAACACCCCAAAACCACCCTAGGATAGCTAAAAACGTCGAAGGCATTTTTAGGGTTTGTGGTAGCGGGTTTAGGGTCAAAAACCTGTCGAGTTAGTTGCTACAATGTAAAGTATAGAACGGTTTCCAAATAGATTACCCTACCCCCCAAAACACCCCAAAACCGCCATAGGATAGCTAAAAACGTCGAAGGCATTTTTAGGGTTTGCAGTTGCGGGTTTAGGGTCTAATGACCCTAAACTCGCTACTACAAACCCTAAAAACCTATCGAGTTAGTTGCTACAATGTAAAGTACGAAACAATTCCAAATAGATTACCCTACCCCCAAACACCCCAAAACCCACCCTAGGATAGATAAAGAACGTCGAAGGTATTTTTAAAGTATTTGCAGTGGCGGGTTTAGGCTCTAACGACCTTAAACCCGCTACCACAAACTCTAAAAACCTGTCGAGTTATTGCGATGATGTACAAGTTTTTACGTGTGGATGTACATGTTTTAATGAACATTTGTATAGGTTTGTATGACCATCTGTACAAGTTTTTTTTTACATTTTAGACCTATATATTAAAAATTACAATATTTTTAGATTTTATGATAAAGTAAAAATAATAAAAATCAAAAAAAAAAAAAAAAAAAAAAAACAAAAAACATGCGCTGAGCGCGTCGACTCCCCTCCATCCTTCTCTTTTTTTGTTTGGATATGTAGCTATCCTACATACATTTGGCTGTAGGCAAGATTTTGCCTTAGTTGTTATACCCAACCATAATATCTCATTATATAACTCTTTATCCTGAACTCTAACTTATTTAATTAATCACTTATTCTTTGTCTATCACTTAATTTGAATTTAGCCATCCGGAAGGTTAGTCCACTAACTCCTTTAGTCGTTAATTAATACTATTATTCCATGGTAACCACATCATAATAGCTATCCATGTAGACTCACATATAGAATCTTTACTCCTATAACAGCCTTCACTTCCGGTTCACAATATCGTATATATATGTAAACGAAATGCATTACTAAATTTCATTCTTTAGATCACTAAGTGAACACTTGTTAGCACTTGCTTCAAATGTACCAAACATCAACAGAATGGTGATTCTCTTACTTATTGTCAACCAAGAAGCTGTTCAACTAAACCAAAATCTGCCCGAATACATCACACCAGGGACTACTTTACTGCTGGATATCATTTGCTTCACCAAATGTAACAGAAGGAATAACAATTTGTTTGGATTCTGAACAATATGGGATACGCTACTGCTTATATCTTCCTGTTTGTTCACAAGGTGTGATAGAATAATCGCCAAATAGAAAACATCAGTGCAAGTATATTTACCGTTCTGAAATTATTGTTTTAAGCCCTTCCATCCTGGTGTACGAGATGCAGTCTACATGTTTTGGTTCCAGAATGATTGTTTCATCCACGGCTTCAATTTGGCATGTGAGGAGCAGTAGCTTGCGGTTCCAGAACTTTATCATACCAGAGGGCAACTCAAGAAGTGGGCTGAAAAGAGTGTAGAGCATGTATGTTTTTCTTGTTCGACAGTTAAGTTGTAATAACCGATTACTGAAATCAAGATAATAAAGGTGCAAGGTTGTCTATCATTTGCTGGCTAGTTTGGGTTGCAACACTATCGAGAGTGAAGATAAATGAAGAGGAGCAGAGCTGTATGTTCTGGTGTACTATTTGGGTTGTAAAATAATTAGGGAATCAGTGGAGAGAAAAGATAGCTAGAGCATATTACCGGTTTCAGCAGAAACGGTTTTGAACACCCTTGTTGGATCTGTGCGCAAATGTTCAGATATTTATTCTTCAGAGGTGCAAATACAGGGAGGAAATGGAAACAGCTGCAGGGCACGCAAGTGTGCAAGATGTAGTAGTTTTAGTGATAAATCCCTTTTGAAGTGCATTCGAGCAAAGAATGACAGGAGTGAGCGCGTACGCTCCTTGGTTGCCAGTTAATCAAAAGAAGAGGATGAAGATAGTGTGGGCTGTGTGTGTTCAAGTGGCATCGTTTTCACTGATTTTATCACTGGAAGGGTAACGAAAAGAAAAAAAAAGAGGTCAAGAGAGCACAGAGTGTATATTTCTTGTTGGTCAGCGTTTCCAGCATTAAGGGAGCGGGGAATGAAGGACGATGTAGGCCATGTATGTCCATCGACAAAGAACGAGAAGAAAATGAAAAGTGGAGGGAAGCGGCAGAAGCGTTCCCTCCATTAGTTTTGCAAAATTTTGGAATGAACCAGAGGTGTTGGGCATGTAGTTCTGTTCACCGGCAAGCTTTCTCAACCCATGGGCCAGGTTGGGCCCTATTTTCTAGGCTCCCCAATTTGCTAGTTTGGACTTATTAGTTGTTAGCTTATTTTAATCAATTAACAAGGCCCAATCGTTTTCCTTCCGCTTTCTTGAGTCATTTTAACGTTCACAATTTCCATTAACTTGTCAATTGAATTTCCACATTCCCATATCATAATTTGTGTTATTATTTCATATACCTCCTCGTATGTTACACATTATGTATCATATCATATCATGTTTGCTATTTAATTTCTTTCTTTTCCTCCATAATGTTTCCTTGTGTCTAAGGTCTAATAAACTTTTTAGACCTTCATTGATGTTATCACCGAATGTGATTTGGAACGATCTCTCCCCTTTAACTTATACATATTTATATAAAATGTACAATTATGGTTAAATAAACTCTTTTTAACCTCCTATGATCATTTACATTCTATTGTTCCTTTTTATTTATTTAAGGGTATTAACCTTTCGTTAAGCGCCTTCATTTACTTAATTCGTTATTAATTTGATTAATTAATGTTGAGATATATTTCTATTGATTTATTTTAATAACCACTTCCACTTTAGCCCAATATTTTATGTAGGGTTTAGTACCTTTTTAGACTATTATATTTATTTATATAAACATATTGGAGGTTGTATAATTCCTTAATCGTTTTAGGGCTCATTAACCTTAAATGATTACCCTATTAAATTATATAAACTTAGTGGTATTTCAATCTACTCTCCTTAAAGAGACTTCATCCCGAGTCATATTCCAATTCCAATAGTACTAGACATCTAGTTCCACACTAATCTCCACTCTTGGGATCAGTCCCGTATCTTAACAACTTAATCTCACAGTAACATGTCCAGCACATATAATCTCGATAACATCCACAATAAAACCACAGTCGCAACTAGTGCACATGTACTGCACTCAAAGTGTAACAAAGTACCCATATAACAATCAAAGTGCAACAAAGTGCACCATCAACCAATACTATACAAGATACCTCATAAAATCCCAACAAAGTGTAACAATAGCACACCAAAACTAATCAGTGCAATACAAATACCGTACATCACAATATAAGTGATTCATCCACACTATGAATATTAATTTCAATTCCTGGTATGTAAGATACTTTAGGGGTATTGTAGTTTTGTCCTATACCTCTCATACTATTGTATGACTATAATAATAGAGTCAATCCGTTCTATTGTATGCAGCCTCTAAGACTCAATGGTAACACCATAACAAAAGACTTTTTGAGTCCGCAAACAATAGCACTTGACATGGTACTCACCAAAGGATACACACTGCTGGAAAAAAATAAACCCCGTTTTATAACCGTTTCTTATGCCGAACACGTAAATGGTCCCTCTTAAAGAACGTGTTGTAAGCGTTATTTATACATTAATTTAAAAAAACGCTTATCCCTAAAGCGTTTTTTTAAGTGGTAAGGTGGCGGGAATCTACGAGGCATAAGAACGCTTTCACCTTGAAGCGTTCTTTATGTCCAACTATAAAAAACGCTTGTTCATTATAAGCGTTCTTTATGAATATTTATAAAAAACACTTATCAATATAAGCGTTCTTTATGTCATTTGGCGCGAGAGTATAAGAAATGCTATACATAAAGCGTTTCTTCTTGGTCCTTTTTTTATATTTTTTTTATTTTTTACAATATTACCCTGCGCATAACACAAAATTAAAATCACAAATCATTCAAACCTGTTTGTATTGAATATACCATATCAACCAAACTGGAGAATTTTAATTAATGATCAGCAGCATTAGTAATTTGTTTGCAATATAGCACACTTACGCTTAAGTTATATCTATCGATCAACAACAACATTTGTAACTAGCTAGTTAACCAAAATACTAAAAATGACTCATGACTTCTTCTGATCAATTTAGTGTATTCAAAACATGTGTGCGCCCTCTCCTTATTGACAAACTTCAGATCGATCGACTTGTGAATAAGTATTGAGAAGAAATCAACAAGCTGCACAACAGAATTATAAAGCGATTAAGTACACACATAATTAAACTATCCAAACATGCGTAAATATTAAAATCACCAATTCAAACACAAAAGTACTTATAATCGTACTTGAGAAGGAATTTCCAATTCGCTAAGACAGTTGTTATCTCTGTTGAAGTGAAAGTACCGACGATCATGATGATTCTTCTGCTGATACAAAGAGACAGAAGAAGAAAAATTGGTACAAAGAGACAGAGGCAGATACAGATGAAAGGATGAATGAGAACTCAGAACCAGAGAGGTTGAAGAATTGGCTAAATAGTTAAGTGAGGCTTCCACGAAGTAGAGTGCGGTGGCGATTAACGAATTACCCCGGCATACTTCATGACCTTGAATGAAGAAAACAGTTTTCTAGAGTAGTTGTATCAGAAGGATAAGAGGAACCTTAGTCGATTATGGTGGCATGTGGACTATATGAAGATAAAGTGGTACCAGATCGCCCGGTTGATGAGTTTCATGACTTATGGATGGAAACGGAGGTGGAGAAGGTAACACTTCTCCATCTTCAGTTTGGATTGGATTCGCATCTCTTTCAGTTTTGAACATCGATAGGTCGGAGAATCTTCAAACACTTGGACATGAATGTCTGTAGATTGCTTGCAGTCAATTGGAATACTAGCCACACATTGTTGATGTGGGGTGCATCATACCTTTTAAAAGAAACTAGATCAAAAACTCTTGGCAATTAAAAAGATTGAGAGATTCCCCCTAAGTATAATTCCCCCTGAGTTTGCATGTTAAGCGACTTTAACAAATGATAGCAATAAATGATAGTTTTTATGCACAATAAGTGACACTTTTAGTTATAATGTAACCTTAGTAATAACTCTACTATGGTTATAGTTAATAAAAGCTGTCACTTATTGTGCATAAAAGCAGTCACTATTGCTATCAAGAAACAAATGATAGCAATAAGTGACAGGTTCTATGCACAATAAATGACAGCTTTTATGTTATCTATAACCATAGTAGAAGTTCTCTACGGTTACAGTATAACATAAAAGTTGTCACTTATTGTGCAAAAAACTATCACTTATTGCTATCATTTGTTAAGTCGCTTAACATGCAAACTCAGGGGGAATCATACTTAGGGGAATCTCTCAATCTTTTAATTGCCAGAGTTTTTCATCTAGTTTTTTTTAAAGGTATGATGCACCCCACATCAACAATGTGTGACTAGTATTCCAATTGACTGCATGCAATCTACAGACATTCATGTCCCAAGTGTTTGAAGATTCTCCGACTATCGATGTTCAAACGAAGAAGATGCGAATCCAATCTAAACTGAAGATGGAGAAGTGTGTACCGTCTCCACTCCGTTTCCAGCCATAAGTCTGAAACTCATCAACCTGGAGATGGTACCACTTTATCTTCATATAGTCCCCCATGCCACCATATAATTGACTAAGTTTCCTCTTATCCTCCTGATACCACTATTCTAGAAAACCGTTTTCTTCATTCAAGGTTATGAAGTATGCCGGTAATTCGTTATTCGCCACCGGACTCTACTTCGTGGCAGCCTCACTTAACTATTTAGTCAATTTCTTCAACCTCTCCATTTCTGAGTTCTCATTCATCCTTTCATCTGTATCTGCCTATGTCTCTTTTGTAACATGTTTTTCTTCTTCTGTCTCTTTTGTATCAGTAGAAGAATCATCATGATCGTCGGTACTTTCATCTTCAACAGAGGCAGCAACCATCTACATCGGCCAAATTCGTCTCACTTTTTATCCGATTTTCTCTGTGATGTTTCAGTGCTGTCCAGTTCTGATTGCTCGGTCTACTGAAGCTTCTACATCATACATACTAGTCAGAGGTGACTAAAGGAATCGAAAAGGAGAGAAGAAAGGTCGTGAAGGAAAATAAAGTTGGTGGGCCCGTCCGAGTTCAATTTTTTTTATTATAGGTTGATGATGATCGAAGGTCATAGGCGCTAGCCAAAAAATGTAAAGGGATACTAAAATAATAACTACAAGGAATTAAGAAGCTGTAAGTAGCGCTAGAGGTCTCTAATATGGCCAATGGTGGTCATATAGATTTCCAAAACATTAGAGGGTTAATTGGAATGCCTAGCTTGACCGGATAACAAATCTGAGAAGAATGTGAAGGAACTTAAAAGTTTTTGATGTTGGTATTGGTAGAAACGTAGAAAAACTTCTGGGTGGATGTTAAGGTAAACGCAATATGGGGAAGGGGAATACGTCAGGCAAGCTACCGTAATGCTATGTCTTTGTAACTAATTAATACATCCTATAGTCATCTAATATTTGCACCCTAGGTTATACTATAATATAATATATATCATTAATTAATACACCCTATAATCATCTAACCAAATTAATTTCCCATATATACTATATTTGTATGCATGCCGAAACGCATTATATTACACATTAATTCCCAAGTCCATTAATTGTACCAGCAAGTAAAAATCAGCACATATATACTACAAAAAACGCGCCTGATTAACAACAATCAGCACATATATAGTAAAAACCAGAGCGCAAATCCGTTGGTCTACATGCAAAGTTATTCCCAAACACACGTACACACTTTATTCACGCCGTTAATCGAGCCCAAACAAACGGATAAACATAGTATATATGATCCCGATTAACAAGTTTGGTTTGCAAGCACACATAGGTTAACAACAAATGCGCGCCACAGTTTGTTTGCATGCAAAATTATTCCCAAACAATACACACACAATATATTTCACGCCTTAATCATAAACAAACAGATGCCTTAATCCTTAATCCCAAACAAACAAAGCATGTATATTTTTCCTGATTAAGAAGTTCGGTTTGCAAAATTACCTCATCAGCACAAGAATAGAGCCGACAGATCTAGGGCGCATGTATGTTGTTCCTTTTGCTACTTGGGGCCAGTTGTAATCCAGACGCCGCCGTGCGTGTGACAGGGGTCTGTTCCCTGTTTGTGCGATTTGCAAAATCAAAATTAATTACTGAAGAGTATATATATGAAACTAAAGGATCGATAGGCATATATGTGTTCGCAGCTCAATAATATTACCGATAGCGAGAGAGCTCGAGGCGCCGACGATTGATATTGACGCATGCATGCATCAACAGTTTGGCCACCGGGTTGCAGAGAAATGTTAGAAGCTAGTGAAGATGGCGAGCGCATATAGAAGAATGGGGAAGAGAAGAGGCGTGCCGCGGCGGAATCGAAATGAAATTTAATTTGGGATGGTTTGGATTGAGATCTAGCTTAGCGTGTTTACAGAGAGCGTTTGTGGTAGGGGAACAGTCGCGATTTGATTGATGAGAAACTGGGCGGGAGGGCGAAAAGATCGGATCAGTGTATTGTAATTTAGGTAACATAAAAAACGCTTCACTTAAGAAGCGTTTTTTATGCTAGCATAAAGAACGCTTCTTAAGTGAAGCGTTTTTATGTCATCGCGCCTAAACACATAAAAAACGCTTCATTTCTGAAGCGTTTTTTATACATGTCTCTTTAAAGAACGCTTTCTAGCAAAGCGTTGTTTTTGACTTTGGGCTTGATAACAAAAACAACGCTTTGTAAACAAAGCGTTGTTTAAGATGTCCGGTCTATGATAAAAAAACGATTTACAGTATAACCGTTGTTAAAGGGGCGTTGTTTATTCTTTTTTTTCCAGCATACGACAATGTATCACCTATATATATAACTAGTATCTCAGGGGATACTCACACCTCATTATCTATTCATATATGTGTCCACTAGTAGAGAGCTCGAGAGTCATCCAACCCCGACGTGGTCAGCGTCAGTGTTGAATTATCTTTCACCCCAATTTGTGTCCAGTCTTCCTTGAGACCAGGATCAAGATCGACTTCCCACGTCAATTTCAACCAATCAATTTATTTACCCATTTCTAATCTTATTTCCTCATGATATTTGCCACATTGTTTTCAATAGATACACAAGTCAACTAGTATGATTAATCCAGTCATAGGCATAAAGGCCGTATACAACACATCCATGGAACTAAGTCCTCATACTTTTCAATCATCCACTTCCTAGAGGATTTACTTCCACTAGGTTACTCATCGGTTTTATACCAAGTCACTTATCAACTTCTACCACACCCGGTTTCATACCGAGTCACAATTCACACATCACGGAGTTTCTATTCCTTCTACTTGAATTCTCACATCAGAGCTAACAAGATAGGTATTTATGTGTCTAGTATTCGTGATATTTGTGCGTAAACACTCAGAACTAGGGTGAGGACATCTTTTATGTTCTCCATTTCCTATTTGCTATCACTACTGTGAACTATTAATGTATACATATATTTATATGAGTATACATATCAAGGTACCATCCAAGTATCTCATAGGATACTTAACATACATACAAGTGCATAAGCGCACATTCAAATAAACACAGCTAAGTATGTCCCGCATACATTACAATAAGATAGCACAAACATCACCAAATCCTAGTGTACACTAATGTACGCCAAGAGGCTCTACCCCCCTTAAAAGGGGTTACACCCCGTGACCCCCAGAGTATCTAACAACCGCTATGGGAAGAGCATTGTATACTTGGCTTGTATAAAGTCCTCCAACTCCCATGTGGCCTCTTCCGCCTCATGGATCGACCGAAGGACTTTGACTTCCTTGATGGTCTTGGTTGTGGTCTCCCTCATTTGTATCAAAACTTTGGAGTGGAGTATCTTCATATCTGAGAGATGGGTCAAACTCTAGTCTTTTGGGCTCTAAAGTATGTGAAGGGTGAGGCACGTACTTCTTCGGCTGAAAAGCGTGGAGTACTTTGTGCGCTCTCCCCAAATACATTCTAATGGGCCCACTCGCTCCGTAATGAGGTGCAAACCCACGAACATAGGGCTCAATTTGACCTTTTTGTTCCTATCGATGTATTATAGATTGTTTACTAGCAACAAGTTATTGCTGACCTCATTCCAATGTGCTGGTGCTATACACGGTCTTTCATACTTTTAGAAACATAGGTATCTCAATCGGCGTGGTACCTTTAATTGTACGTTTGCACGATTAGATCTAAGTCGTATATCCGATGTTTTGGATTTCCTCGCGTACATGCGCGTAATATATTTTCAAGTGTTATTGTCTTCACTCACTGGTTTTCAGCTCGAGGTGCAATATGACATTGGTTATTGTTAGTACTTAGTGCTCTTGCACCTGTCTCTATAGTATTGAGATGTACTAGCCTATGTGCTACGGAAATAATCGTTGTCATCCCGTGACTCCAGGTTGTTTTGTTCCGGAGTAATACGTTAGTTGTCGTATTTGTTAGGTACTTCTTGTTGGTGTATATTGTATTTCCTGTATATGTTGGCCTAACAACAATGTTTGTATGGTTCACCCTGCTTTTTGCTAGGGGAATCGATTTGTTGTTCTCATATTTGTGTCCCGCTTCTTTTAGCATCCCATATAGGTATGTTTCTTGGCAGTTAAGCCATTTGCCCCCTGGTATGTTTTATATCCTTTCTATTTTTCATGTTGTTCCACCCGGAATGTGATTTTATATTTGTGTGTTTCTGTGTGTGTATAGCGCTGAACGCCGTATTTATTTTGGATTGTCTCCTCTAATGGTCTAGACTATAATATAGTCTGCCCTCAGTTTTGATCCTCGATATTGAGTTTTTATGCGAGTTTCACTAGTCTCACTTTTGCTAATGTATTTATTACTAATGGCTATTTATAGTGGTCGCTTCCGTGTGCACCACATTTTGATCGATTCAACGGTTTTTGGTTATTGTTACGCTTGCTTTAAAGCTTAGGGCATCCGCTAGTATACTAGTTCTGCCTTTCTTTTATCGTATAATATTGTGTTTATGTTCAGCCCGTTTTGGGGGGAAATGTATCATTGCCCTTAATTTGGGCATACAGTGATTGCTACTGTAACACCCCAACTTAAAACTTAACAATAAACGGTAATTGCAGTGGAAATCCATAACTTAACATTAAACAAAACAGGTCAGTGTTACATGTCGTTAGCCACCCACGTGGCTAACAAGACTGAATACGCACAATTGTATTGGTTTGATAGACACAGACTCCAGAGCATTAGCTACTACATCCATATAATTCAAAAACTAACTATACCGAGTGTAAATACATATACAGACCATCATACTAGTTTTGATGCCACCAAAATATACACCACAGGAGCACAGGCGCATCCCGGGTCCAATATCCAAAACAACAAAAGTACTCACCACTAAGGAACTAAACCACTCCGCTTCTTCGATCCTCATCCTGTAAAATGAAATATGGTGCCCCAAAGGGGCTCAGCAACCTTTGGTTGGTATGATTGACGTGCAGCCCGTCGGCTACCGGGATACACTTAACTAATTGTCATGATAACATGGCATTCAGTTAACATACAACATACATAAGCATAGCAATAATCATTGCATAGCGACAACAACACACAAGATAGTAGGAACGATTCACTTTAGGAAATGAACCAAACATTAGTTAGCCAAACTTGGTAAGCCTAGAGAATGATTTCAATCTCATGCTAAGCTTGTCACGTAACCCATTCCTGTTTTGTTTGTCGAACGTTAACTCTTCCCAAAGATGTGTTGGATATAGTGACCCAAACACACCTTATACATAATCCCCCTAGCCCGAACAAAAGTCAGGTAGGTAAGCCTCTTATTAGGCTTGTGGGTGGTTGTAATCCAAGAAGGAAAAACAACCAATAACATAAAGAGGGTCGAATCTGATTCAGATGTCGACACTCGAACATACACGCGCGACCGGAGCTTCCGGATTCCTCACCCCCCGGTTATACTCTTGTTAGTAGTCCCATTGTTGGAACTTAAATCATTATTTCATACTATAAGTGTTTAGGCCCATTTAGGCACACAAGGGAGATGGGATACACTTTAACAACACAAACCACAACCAACTCACGTATCGTCGTAGTTAGAACGTTCCTTAGGTTGAAACATTAAAACCGAATACCACTCTCTTACGTAATCCTAACTTTGGTTAACTAACGGGTTAGCACGTATTCGAGGTTAACGGTATCGGAAACACACATGCACAATAATAACAATGACTGTAAACTCATTTCATGATTTAAGTCTTACAAAGTCATAAACATCCAGAATACAAACAACACACAAGCCGGTGTAAACCGGTAGCAAACAGATTGCAAGAAAACCATACCTTGGTCCCTGCTGCGTTTGAGTTCCTCCGAATGCAGTTCCTATACATAGTTAATAACGTTGGTTAATTATCTTATTTAACTTCAGATTAACTAAGTGTTTTACATGATTATATGACATGTTCCCACACTTTAACCTCCACTTAATTATCCTCATTATACCCACTAGGGTTTACTACTTAAGCCACATTTTCTTTTCTGTTTTTTTTATAAGGGCCGACCGACCCACCGACCGACCCAACCTCCTGGGTCAGTCGGATGCAGAAATATCTAAGGTCGGTCCATTAAAGAAACATTTTGGTCCAGCATTTTTAGCCCGACCGACCCAGACAGGGTCGGTCCACTGGGTCGGTCGAATGGAGAAGCATTTCCAGCTGGTTCAATTCAGTCTGACCGACCCAGCCAGGGTCGGTCCCCTGGGTCGGTCGACTGCAGAACCTCCTCAATAAATTTCCAACTTGTCCCAAACTTCTCCTCAAGCTTCCTAATATGTTCTAACATCATCTAGACACTCTTACATCCCTTTTAACTCATGATCAAGCCTCCATCCAACTTCTATGATCAACTCACTTCTTAAACCTTTAAACACTTACTCAATTTCTTACAAACATTTCCTAACACTTATAACATTTTCCTTAGGTTCTCTAAGTGGTAAATTATGCATACTATATCCACTAACCAAAGTATTTCTCCACAACATGATAACCACTAAAATACCCCTAACTAATAAAACATTTATTAAACATATAATCAATTAAATTAAGGCCTAAAAATGCCTTATAACTCATAAATGAACACATTAAAACTGTTTCCAAGGGAAACCAAGCTCAGAAACTTACTAGAACATAAAATGTGCGCTAAGCTTCCTTAAATCACATTTTTGTGAGATTGTCTCCAAAACGAGTTTTGTTTGATTTTAGGGTCTTGAATACCCTTAAATATACTAGTGTGACAAAATGTGCCACATTAAAATGCCTAATTCAAATTTTTTCAAAAAAGTCAGAAATATGTGCATTGGTTTGTGAATAGTAACCAAATAGTGCAAAATAACACTTAAATCTCTTAATCTAGTCTATGGTCAATATGTTCCCCTTGACCTTGGCTATTATTTCCTCCAGATTAAGGCTTGTAACCAAGCATGTAACCGTCCCCATTTACAAGTAAATATGACTCACCACTTTTACTTTATTAAAGTAAAGGTAAGTACACTTTTACCATTTTTAAACTAATCAAACGTATCCTTTCTCCTTGCCTGATCATTTCCGCCTGTCTTAGGGTTGCTTCAGCCTTAGGAAAGCTCCCTAAAATATATTCTAACGAGTCATCAACTACTATACACTAAAGTAGCATTAAATGACATAAAAGGAAAAATTAGAATTCCTTTCTCACTTACCTCCTTCCAGCAGTGAGTTCATCAGCCAAAAGCTCCCTTTCTTCCTCCATTTACGCCAACTACCATCCAAGTTCAGAGAAGAACACCATTTGATCTAGGTAAGCTTATAAAGCAACTTTATGTCGATTCTCTTCACCTTTCTTTCCTCTTTCCATTGAGCTAAGCTTCATCTATTTCCATCCATGTATGTAGTGTGTTTTGGAGGTTAAAAGGAGGGGTATTCTCAGCTGTAACAAGGGAAGAAGGAGGGAAGTTCTAAGCTTGATCATTTAAGGTAAAAACATGCTTTTAGCATGATCTTCTTCATTCTCTTCATTTCCGGTTGGAAAACCTGGTTCCTTTGGCTTATTTTCTACTCCTTTTCATGTAGATTCAGTTGGTATACCAAGATATTCAAGGAATAGCCATATCCATGCCAAAATACCAATTTTGGCATCTTAATCAAGGTAAAAATTAGCCACCTTCTTGATTGAGTCATTACGGTTTTAAGCCTTGATTTAGGAGACCTTTTGATGCTCTTTTTCTTCTGTAAAAAAGGCCGAAGAACATCCTTGTTGCCCTTGCATTTCTAAGGTAATTTTACCTTGAATTTGTACATTAAAACACTTCCTATGATTATCTCTTATTTAGGGTTTAATCATATCTTATTTTGCTTTTTAAAACATGTCTAACAAGCTGTGGAAATTTCCTCAAGCTTGCCGTGGCCAAACAAGGCCTTACCCTTGCTAAATCAAGGTATAAATCACTTAAAACTCAGCTTTGATATATTAATATGTGTTTAAGCTGTTGCTTATTAATTACCGTGAGTGAACATAGGTTATGTGGTCTGATTTTGACTTGAGGTGGTTAAGGAAATGACTTAGTAATTTATGTAAGTAAATAAGTAACATAAAGGTCAAATTAAGACTTTATGTGGAAGATTGGTAATTAATGGAAAATATATGGTGAGACCGAGACTTTATATGTATTTTGGGGCATTTATGTGTAACTTATTTTATAAGCTAATGTTTGTAATAAGGCCATGTACTTTAGGCCATTTTAATTATGTATTTTATGTTTAAATTAGATTTTAGGTAATAAATAGTATTACCGCAAAGTATAAGGGGTTAAACTATAATTAAATCAAATTTGGGGGCTAAATAATAATTAAGCCAAAAATTAGGTGTTAAAAGGATTTAAAATAAAAATTATAAGATTTTATAAAGTTTTAGGGCTAATTTGTAAATTCTGGAAAATTGGGGGTTAAAACCGTAAATAAGGGAAAGTAATGGTCAAGGCAATATTAAGGAGGTCAACCTTGACCATAGGGTAGGCTTTGACCAAATTAGATAAGTTAAATAATTTATTTATGGTTATATAATTAGATAAGTATTTAATTGTAACATTTTTTATAACATATGGGGTATGTATGGAGATTACCAAAATTTAAGGGTGTAAAATGACATTTTAAATACCCATGGGCTATAAGGAATTTTTAGGATTTTATTGGGTTGAATTTGGAATTAAAATAAGTTATATATGTATAATATATAGTTATTATGTCATTGTTACACTTTGGAAAAATTAAATGGGGTGGAAATGTAAATACCGAGAGTTTAGGGGTTAGAAATAATATTTATAACCCTTGGGTGAAATTTGGTGATTTTTAGAATAATATAAAGTGTTTAATAAGATAAGTGTATAATATATAGTTTTAATGATATTATAAAACTATATGTTATAAATTGGGTCAAATTGTAATTATAGAAAGTTGGTGGGTTGAAAAAATAATTTAGAATAGAATTTGGGTATGTTTGGAAATTTAAAACATATATAACTATAGGTTATATTTATATTAAGGTTTAAAATTTTATAATATATGATAATATAATATAACATTACATATGTGGTCAAATTGTAAATTTGGAAAGTTAAAGGGGCTGGAAAATAAATTAAAACAGAACCTTAGGTCTGTTCGGTTATTTCACATAAATAACCTTAGGTTTTACTTTTTATAAAGTTAAAAATGTTATATTATATGGTATATATAACATGGTATAAATTATGGGGTGATTTTGTAATAAAAGAAAAGTGTGTGTTATGGAAAGAAATAAGGTTTTAACATAGTTGCCTTTTCGGCAATGTAAAATAGTTTTGTATAAAAACTATAGGTTATAATTTATATAAGATAAAATATCATATATGATATTAGTATATGGTATAACATTACATAATGTTATGTGGTCAAAATGAAATTAAAATAAAGTATAGTGCTGTACCGATTTCAAAATGGTTGGAAAATGAATTTTAGAATAAGGTCTATAATGTTATAAATGTTATAACAATTATATGGTATTAATGTGGTTTAAATAGAATTAATTAAGTAAGGATTCACATTAAATAATGTGACAAACAATAAATAAATGAGATTTATAAACTAAGGTATATTGAATAAACCATAGGCGTTGGAATTATACAACATAAAATGTTACATAATATTAAGATAATGATCTTAATATAAATTGTAACAATATAATAACAATTAATGAGAATAATCATCTAATATAAGATGATAAAATGTGACATATAAATAAGAGTTTTATAACTCATGAAACTTACCTATATGGTAAATATATGCATATGCGAGAATTATGTATATAAGGATGGATATATATTATGGATGGAAACCATATAGTATAATGGTGAAGGTTATTACATGAAAATAGTTTATAAACTATAAGTTATGAGTTTTTGAATTCAAGTATAGTTTATTAAAAGATTAATGGATTATATAATACAATGTATTATAATGGATGGTGAGGAAATAATACCATACGATAAATAATGCATGTATACATGCAACCATAGGTTATAAAATATATTATGCATGCAACTATAGGTTACAATACGTGCCTACGCATGCGATGAAGCAGTCGAATTAAATGTACGAGGACGAACGGACTTATAAAAATAACGTAACGCTTATTAAATACTACGGGTTGGAAAATATAATTCCTACATTTGAAAACGTTAACTACGACGTTCTTATTAAACCAACTCCTTCGTTAAACCGAGTATTAATACGTACTGTGAGTAAGGAGTTTAAAGGATAACGGTACCTTAACTAATAACAGTTGAAATCGGGGATGTAATACCGGGGTTACTGATGTTATTCGGAAATACTGAGTCATTTTGTCATGTGGATTGACACATAGCGTTCTTTGTATTTTTAGATCACATTTCTGATGTGCGCGCTCGACAAGCTTAGTGGACTACACTACGCATCCTAGGTCTGAGGTGTACGGTATGTAAAGGGGTTTGATCCGGGTTGTCCTGAGGAATTCCTCGGGCTCGGATTTGTTTGATATATAACTTGTGTGGTATGTGTGTGGATACGTGTATGTGATTATGTGTGTTACTGTATTATTTAATTATGTGCAAGCGTTCTACGGGACTAACACTACGTCGACTATAGATCGACTTATATAAACATACATACGCGTTTAATGTGATGACATGATGGTTACTTAATATAATACCCTTAGTATTAATATTAAGTATATGGTAACCTAAGTAAAACACTTAGGTGCGAGACACGACAATGTCGGTCTCTAGAGCATGGATCTCGAACATGAATACGACCTAGATTATTTCTAGGTATGCGTGAGATCCATTGGGCAGCTAATAAATAAAATGTATTCTCCATAAAACTAAGAGTTTATCTTAATATTATGAGAGAGTTGGTATGAGATGAGGGGAGGAATCCTGGTAGTTTACGAACTACCAGCTGGTTGCGCATTTGAGATCACTAAGGGGCACCCGATCGGGTTCCGCTCTAGGTAATTTCCCAACGAGCCCTAATTGGATCGTGGGTCAGATGGTACCTGCTGTTGGTACACGACTACGGCCTTTATATGGATGCCTTACGAGGCAAAGAGAATGACCAGGGGCCTCCGGACCTCTGGCAAAATGAGCACCTTTGTGTGTATGGGAGGACTACTATCCATTGGTAAGGTTAATTCGGGTTGTCCAAACTTCTCACCCAACTGGTAAATAAATAAAAAAACATGGTATGGATGGATGGGGCCTTGAAGGCCGAATAATTAATAATATGGAAACCGTTCGCTAAAAGCGACTTTGCACTTTATTGCATTTATTCGATACGTTCGTTTATGCAACTATTGTTTGTGAAAGTAATGACTGTATTGGTTGGATGGATGGCTCTGTGTTTATGCATGATTATTACAGTATTAATTATATCTGTAAACTGGTAAAGCATGAAACCAATCTAATAACAAGATGGTTAAAATGACTAAGTGACCAATAGGGTCCAGGCCCGGCATACTCAGCATTTATCGCTGAGCCTTTATGGCTCTGTGCAGGTTGCTGATCAACATCGAAGCTGAAGTGCGGGACCCGGGTAGTTAGGGCTTTACTTTAATTATTGCACATGGAAATTCATTTGTATAACAATGGTTAGACTGTGGATAGTATTATGGTACGGTTGTATGTATTCGGGTTTGGGTAGACGCTCACTTGTCGACGGTAATGTTTTTGGACTTAGTATGATGTATAGGAGTTATCTCGTTGTCACAGCGGTTTGGTAATGTTGTTTATTTGTTGTTGGCTTTAGTTTCTGCTTCATTACTCGCATGGGCGAGTAATGGCAGGTGACACCCATGTGAGAGTTAATGTTGTTTATTCTTCCGCTGTAAGATGTTTTTTATTACTGCTACGTGAGGGATTATTACGTGTTTATTGAGAGGGGTGTTACAAAAGTGGTATCAGAGCGGTACCGCTCTGATGATGAGATACTAGGTTAAGACAGTGAGCTTAGGACTTGGGTAAATACGGGAAACGTTTGTGTGGTACGAGATGACTCGTCTTAAACGAAATTATGTTTAGTAACGCAAATTGCGTGATATATTAGCCTTAAAGGCAATTCAATGTCCATTGGTTGTGTACGGTAAATTACCGAGTAAAGATACAACATTCTATACAGATGTCTGGAGGGACTAGAGGCCGTGGTGTCGGTAGTGGTGGAGGCGGTGACCCCGCGAATCCAGGAGTTGCGGAGACGATTGCTGTCGTTCTTGCACAGCTTGGTACTCAGATTGAAGGAGCACCAGCCCACCCGCCACAGCCCAAGGAGACGAACTGGCTGAAGTCAGTTTCCGAGACCCGACCACCCACTTATTCATGGGAGCCAGACCCTGTAGCCTTAAAGCGTTTTATAGTAGAGCACGAGAAGGCCTACGAAGCTTTGCAAGTACCTGCCGACAAGAGGGTCGTCATTGCTACTTTCCATCTAAAGGATGCAGCCAGTACTTGGTGGAGGTTGGTCAAGGACCATCACTTGGCTATGCCCGACTTTACGTGGGCTGCCTTTGTGGAGTTGCTGAGGGGGAAGTACTACCCGGTGTAGACACCAAAAATTCTCACCATATAAAGCAAATTCCAAAATAATAACTAGAATAAGAGGGGTCGTCACCTTTCTTTTCCAAAACATATCATCGTGCTGCCAAGACGAAACCATCGTTTCATAATCTTTTCCAAGCATTCATAAAACTCAATTCTTTGAAATGAATTTCCAACAATCATTCGGTTTCAGACCCGTCCCTTTCGTCTATTTACTTATTTTATCATTTTTACTTTTTTTATCCTATTGATCTTCGCTTATTTATTTCGTTTTATATTGTTCTTATTCTATGCTATTTTTTTATCTCTTTAATTCCATTGATACTTTTATTTGTATTTTTTTGTACTTGTTTTTTTTTATCTTGCCTTTATTATTATTTTAGCATTGTCATCATTTTATGTACATTCTCACTATTATATTCCATACCAGTATATTTCGGTTTGTCACTAATTCGATTAAACTCACTCTCATCTCGTTTTATCACTTCTTTTTTCTATCTTATTTACCGCTATTCGTACATAGTTGATTCAATTTCTATTTTTAGAATATTCACTCATATTTACTTCCATTGTACTCTTACTATTTTATTATTTCATGTACTCATTATTTGTGTTATTGGTATCTCACCTTTTATTGTGTTTGGTATTTCATTATTTACATCATGGCCCATCTTCATGAAATCAAATCCACTCTCCCACGTCTATGCTCAAATAAAGCCCATCATAATCAGAAAACCCTAAAAATCTGTCTCTTAAAACAAAATCAACAAAACCCTACTATTGACTCCACAGAACCACCACGGCCACCACCTTTTCCTTCCGCTCGATCTCCACTCAGAAATCCCCAATCTCTCTTCACCCTCGCTGTCTTCCTCAATCTGCAAAGAAATCAAAAACCCCAAACAAAGCAGAAGAAGCCAGCCACAACTGATTCTTCTTCCTAAATAAAAAAAAGCAGATACACCACCATCTCTATTTCATCGGCTATATCACCTCATCTCTTTACTTCTACATATTTTCCTAATTCCACTCGTCGATCGAATCTCAAACCCAGAACACAAGGTAACGTTAAAACTTTCCCCCATCAAAGATCACTAACACCATTTACGCCACAAATTTCTGTCACTTCACAGGTCCATTTCCTCATGAAATGAACATGATGTAATGGTGGTGGCTCAGTTGTCGAATTCGTCGGAATGACCAAAGCATAGCGTCGAATCTTCTCCTTTATATATATTTTTTCTGCCGCTTATGTAGTGTAAGGATTTCAATACCTGTAACTCAAAAATTTTGAAGTGTATAGATTCAAAGCGGGGAGTCGGAGTATTCTTGTTTTCGTTTCCAGAAATCACAGCGTGAATCTCCTATTCGATTAGGCCGCACTTCTGTTGCTGATGAGATTCACAAAATGAATCACCATTGGCAATGGATTGAAGATAAAGGAACACAGTTTTACAGGGAGTTCATCCTGAAATTATTTGTCTGTTCCCCTCTCTGTTCTGTCTTTGCTTGATCTACAAACCTTTTTTTGTGTTGTTTGTTAATACCAGAGAACACCTGGTCTGATATGGGTTTTCGAATTCAAAATGGCCAAAAGTAGAAGAAACACATTATTTACCAATCATGTTTGGTTAACCACTCTTTACCGTGATTTTTGCTTCTACTGCAGTTCTATTCTGCTGGATAATGGAGGAAGTGTAACTTCATGTCTCTGTTTGCCTTTGCGAGTCTATTCGCCAATCTTGAAAAAATACCAATCCTACTTGCTTAATTTTCTGTAGATGGTTACATTGGCAAACTAACCTGTCTCAGTTTTTTTGTTTGGTGTTGATTTATTCCTCTATGCAGGTAGCTTTTGTTGATCTTCTCTCGGTAAACCTCCACCCATTTAGCCTCTATGTGTACTAATCATCCTGTGTAGTAAGTTCGGTGCAGCTGCATATTGTTTTGCTTCCTTCAGAGGCATGTTTGAATTGACGAAGATATGTGTGATGTTATTGTCTGAAAGTATGAGGCAGGTGGATTGGTTGGAACAGCCAAAATTTTGTTTAAATTCATGTTAGTTTCCAGACAGAAGGTGTTTAATAATGACGGGATAGTTGGAAGTATTCTTTCCTCTACTTCTTCTTAATGGCGGTGCAGATCCTAACTTGTGGTGGCAGCTGGTTTGCACATTTGAGTTTAATGCAAATTTCACCTTTAACCTAGAACCGGTGAACATAAGAGGTTAAGCAAAGAAAAGGAAGTAGTAGTGTCTTACTCCGTTAGCTTAGGATGGCATCCGGGATTAGTATTTTGATTTTAAGTTCGATTGCTATTCAAAATTTTGCTAAATCTTTAAAGGGGTAGGATATAAAGAAAAAGAAAAACAAAAGAAATGATTCCTAGAACCTGATTAATGTTTTCTGTTCAATTTCGTGCACCTGATTATTCGGTTTATTTCTTTGTTATGTACGTATTGCTTACATTCATTTCATTGTAATTTATCATCATTTCAGTTTTATTTGTTTTTGACTACTTAAGCCCTAGCTAATCATCCTTTAGGTCCTAGCCATTAGGAGAGAGGGTGTTCCTTGGCACTTAGTGGGTCATGTGTCCTTCTTGGTCAAGGTGACACCCTAAACCCTAAAACACACATCTAAAAATATGTATGTATATATATGTAAATAATGAACTCATTTGTCCAAACCCAAAATTCTTCCAAACACCTATCTCCTCTCTTTCCAGCCTAGATCCAAAAATTGTCTCTCAGTTTCAATATTTTTATTTCTGTGCATAAAAACAAACCATTAACCTCCACATGTTTCCTTCTAAAACTTGATTCAAAAGCCCACAAATCATTCCTGACCCATCACCTAGCTCGGCCCATGAATGATGACACGGCCCATTATCCAAGCCCAATCCAAAATTGGCCCAAAGCCCAAACTGGCCCAAGCCCAAACCGGCCCAAGCCCAAAACCGGCCAAAACCCAAAAACCGGCCAAAACCCAAACTGGCCCAAGCCCAAAACTGGCCTAAGCCCACAATCAGCCCAAGCCCACAATCGGCCCAAGCCCACAAAGGTCAAACCGGTTTGACCTTGACCCGAACCTTGACCAACTCCTAACCTAATTTTGACCCAAAACTTTGACCAAACCCGAGCTGACCGAACCTTTGACTTTGACCTAACCAAGTCCACAAAAACCCAAGCAAATCCACAAAAATCAAACCTCGCCCCGAATGTTGGCCTTTGACCCAAACTTTGACCTTTGACCCAAATTTTGATCAACCCAAGCTTTGACCAACCCAAGCTTTGACCGGTCTAACCTTGACCTTGACCTTAACTCGATCCCACTTTGACTCGGTCTAACTTTGACCCGGCCTATTTTCCAACCCCAACTAAATTCGATTCAAACGAATTCGATTCAAACCTAATTCTTTCAGCCCAATTTCATTCAATTCAAATCAAATCCAGATTCAATTCATTCAATTCAAACTCAACTTGTAAATTCCATTCAAAATCCAGAAACCAAAATCTCCTTTCTCAAATTTCAAACAATCATTTTATTCAAATTTCACCAAGTTTTCAAAGAAACCATTTTGTGGAATTTTAAAGGAAAAGCTCTTCTCACATCACATAAAAATCTTCTCAAACGTAGAAAGTTTTTCTCACATATACAGAAAGTTTTCTCCTAAAACATTTCGCAAAATCAGTGTTTCTTCATCGAGAATTCCGAACAACTTCAAAAGTTTTCAAACTTAGTTTTCAACTCAACCGTTTTCAGGGAACAAGAAATGTCTGACCCCTTCAAAACATTTCCTTCCTGGTTAGAACATCACTTGTCTCCCTTTCCAAAATAAAAATCCGAGGCAGGGCGCTGGGGTCATAACATCCCTTGTCGCAGTCTGGATCTCTTTTAGGCGGGGCATCAGGGTGACAGACCTCCCCTAATTGCAGCCTAGATTTTTACAAGGCGGGGTGCTAGGGAAGTAACGACCTTCCTAGTTGCAGCCGGGATTTTAGAATTGTCTAACTCCCTTCCACTCGATTTAAGTATTTTCGGCTTTTAATGTTTTAAACCCAGGAGTTAGAGACGTTATTCGGGTTTGACCGAGAACATCTCATTCATGGTGTTTCTCTCTAAATCCTATTTTTCGACATAAATTTATTGCCCCATCTTTCGAGCCTCAGCACTTACCATTCATAAGGTGTCGTGCTCGAGGGGGTACATAGGGTGATCCCTTAGGATCATCCGCCTTTTCACAATAAATTGAGTCTCCTCAACCATTTTCAAACCTTGAACCTAAAAAAACCGGGATCTCTCCCAAATTCCAAATGCCTCACGTATTCAAATCATCATTCAATCTTTAACTCATCTTAAACACCAATCATCTCCCAATTTCCAATTTCTTTTAAACTTCTAAAGTCTCATAGGCCCGAGCGTCTCACAGACTCGAACATCTCAATCTCTCTACCATTTTAAGATTTAAGCGTCTCACAGACCCGAGCGTCTCACAGACCTTGATACCCCATTCCTCCCACTACTTGAATACCCCACATGCCTCATAGGCCCGAGTGTCTCACAGACTAATCTCTCAAACCTAAAACTTCTCAAAACTTTCAAAACCCCCCAAAACTGTGAACTACATAAGGTCTGATCTCAACATGGCATTGAGTACGTAGGCAGCCCATCTAGGGTGCGACCCCATTCCAATCAAAAAACCCTTTTCCCATTCTAAGGTGTTCTTCACACCTCTCAAAACACTCAAACCTTCTTCAGCTCCCACAGACGTCAAACCATCAGACTCCCAATCTAAGCATTCTTCAACATCAGAATTTTCCCAATCTTTTATTCTATACCCATCTGAATTGATCAATTCCTCTTCTTGGCGCTAGCTTGGCAGAAAAGCTCACCCCAAACACTCTCATTCTCTTTTCCTTTCCTATCTTTGGCTTTGAAATGACTCTCTCTAAAAAGGTTTTGAAAGAAGGCAATCCCGACAATTGGAGACCGAGGTTTCCTCGGGCACCAATCCGAAGTCGTGGTCGTTGCTACTTCCAAGGGGTGTAACCCAGTGCGAACCCACACAGAATCTCTAGTATGATCAGATAAGTCCTATCCATAGGCAACAAATCATCAGAGTCAATTAACGGTTCTTAGAACCCTTCTCATCCCTTCCTAGTTCCTTAGGTCAAACTAGGTGGAAACTCTAGTCAATTTTCACCCTTAGGGCATAAGTCCGCGTGGAGCTCATCGAGAGCGGGTGTAGTGCACACTTGCACTCCCCTTTATGCTTTCTGAGAAAGACGGACGATTTAGTAGGTATTTGAGGGATGCCATGAATAACGGGTTTTCACCCTCCATAGAATGGCAAATATTTAGGATCTAGGCTTCTTAGCCAGGACCCGAATTAGATAGACCCCCTTCATACCGAAAATTCACCCTCCACACCCGGCACATCTCAAGCAGAAGAAGCACCGAGAGTTCGAGACACTCTCCCAGGGAGGTCTGACCGTGGATGAGTATTACGCTCGATTCATCGGTCTGCAGGACTTTATCCCCGGAGTCGACTACTCAGAGACCGTGAAGGTCGAGAAGTTCCGGGGGGGGGATTGTTGTTTCACATCTAGATGGCGATGAGTGCTACCCTCTATACTACTATCCAGGTATAATCATGAATGCCATTAATTCTTTACTTACTAAATTACAAATTAACTTTGTGAGGACTTACCAATGAGATTCCAGGAGTGCTATGACGCTGCCTCGAGGATGAAGCTACTGCTCCAGACTCGGGAAGAGACTCTCGGGACGAAGAAGAGAAAGAAACCTGAGGGAGAGTCTGAGGGTGGAGGAGCGTCTCCAGGCGATGGCCTGAAAAAGGGAAAGTAAGGACTTATCCCATTTTAAATTGTTTACCATATTAAACACCTTTAATGAATGCTGACCCGAAACCTTAAACAAGAAATTCTTTCAGAAGAAAGGGCAGCAAGGTCACCAGGGAGCGAAGGGGAAAGAGCCCGTCCCTCGGTTGACCGGCCCAGCTATAGATGCTAAGCCTCTGAGATCTGCGCCTCCTAAGGGTGAGAACACCTTCCTCTTAAATTCAATTATAACCTTAACCATTATACCGTCAAATTTTAACTTAAACTAAATACCATCATCAGGCACCAGACAGCCCTAGCGCCACTTTTATTGTAAGTGTTGCGGGAAGAACCATCATGGGGCCGACTGTAGTGGCCGCAAAGTTAAGTGCCGATACTGCAAGAAAGAGGGCCACCGAGAGTTCGAGTGTTGGATGAACCCAGAGGGCCACAATTATAGACCACCAAAGAATACTCAGAAGACCTCAGATGGAGGATCTAGAGTACCACGAGGCGGTCAGGAAGGCCAGACATCTACTGATGTTGGAGCCCAGAAAGGGAAGGGAGTCGATAGGGCATGAGTACCCTGAACTCCGAGATACCACTAGTGGAACACTTTTAATTATTTTGTTATATACTTAGCCTTGGATATTAGATAAATATATGTTGTAAGTATGTGGGAGTGTGTCAGTGACCACTCGCCTTTTTGTGTATGATTTTTGGGATTAGATATGTGTACTCGATACCAGTAACCTTAAAACCCTGATGAATTGTATATAAATGAATGGAATTTTTAATGCTTACGCTATCATGTAAACCATACTCAATGACGAAAGAGTCAACGAGACCAGTAATTACTGAACCGATATCTCAACCTGCATGGCGCACTTGCGACTGCAAGCGCTATGACAATCAACCCACAGAAATTTCCATCTGCCTTGCGCACTTGCCACAGCAAGTGCTACAGCTACCACTAAAATTTTAATCTCTGAGTAAATACCAAAATTTTCATACCAGTTTTTTTTCATACAAACCTTTATGATTAGAAGCTTATGGAACCTCGGGAAGACTTGTTAGTCCGGCCACTGCAACTGAAGGAATTACATAGCCATCATAATTGTAAACCACGCCAGTTTAATTGTTCGAGAATTTTCAGACATAGCTTATTAGCCGAATACTAGAAGTGTATACTAGCATCTAATGCTAATCACTAATCGTGATGAATGTTTAGTCCTTATGGACAAGCATAATCTTGTGAGAAATGGCATACCCTTTGTAGATGCACTACTGTCAATGAGGATGGTTGGAAGGTGAAGAGCCGAGTTGCTCAAGCTATTATGCAATCTGTAATACATCCAATTAAACGGATGAGGGAACGAATATAAACTACAGTTGAGATGTGATAATAATTAAATCAGGAGGAAAATAATATGTAGAGTACTCAAGGAGATCGAGATATGAGACCCGATGCTGCTAAACTTAGCACTAATATTACATGAACTGATTGCATGAAACACCCCTGAACATTTAATCACATAAAATCATAAACGCAAGGAGACTATTCGAAGATAACGCGTTATATAATCCGGACATAAAATAATGTATGAACAATTAAGTTCAGTATATACATGTCCGAAAACACGACAACGTTACATGTTAAGGTAGTCACGTACTTATATATGTACGAATATGAAAACACATGTACGTAATGTTACGGTACCATAACGTTGTAATAATTAATCACATCGCATAGTTATGTGTAACAAAAACGCTACAAATAAAAAGGTCATATATATAACATAACGAAAATTAAGTGGTCGCGTATCTAGCTAATAACGCGATATATTATATGGTCTTACATATATAAATAAGCATGTATAACTTATACAAAAAAAAGAGAAGAAAAAGGAGCAAAGACGCTCCCGCTGAGGTTCGAACCCCGTACCTCTCGTATACCTCGTGAACGTCTTAACCGGTTGAGCTATGCTCGAATTCAATAACTTATACCACCGAATAAAAACTAGTATCTTGTCAACTATAGTAAATACAAAGAAAAGAGAACCAACTGCACCGTCCCTGTAGCATCGCCTTCTTCCTCTTCTTCCTCGATCAAGAACCAGATCGAACAAAATAAAAACAGGAGACAGAGAATCCAAACTCTAAGGCGACATAATGGTTGTTTATTCAAACACCCATAACTTTCTTGGTAACTTGTGACAACCCAGCCATTATTCCTTCCTAAATCTCTCGCCCTCTCAGTCTTCCCCATGCAATGCGCTTGAACTAAGAGAACAATGCCGGCTACACCTGCTCTGCAGGAATTTGCTCACGACAGCCCTGTTTAACCCGAGACCAACATTCATTAGCCAGCATTTATCCCCATGCTCCACTGCTACTCTCTGTGGCATCGCAAATCAGGAAGACAACTACAACAGAGAGCACGGGCACCAACCGCACCATCTTGGCTTCAGTCAACAGATAAAGTCTGTTTCTGTTTTCAAAGTCCTATGCATCAGAGTTGTGTTTTACAAACTCTCACTAAAATTCCCATTGGAACTCGCCACCACTAAAGACTGATCTAACCTACCGTGCTTGCTGCCACCTGATTCATAAACCCATAGCCCACCTCCTCCACTCTTCAGGTGTGCATCGTTTCTGCATGGGCAGGAACTACCCTCATTCTCTCTGATTCCACATGCACAAGGGCAGTAACCAGAGAGCAAAACCAAAGGAACAAGTAACTACTGTCACCTGCTGTACTCCCTGTTCGAGAACCAACTCAGTTCCTATAAGCTTTGTTCAAAAAGATCCGTGAGGAGAACTGCGAAATCTTTCCTTGAAACTTGACTCATGCTGCGTTGATTAACCAAGGGTGCAAGAAGACTGGGAGCTTGCCTAGACCAACGAGGGGAAAACAACTAGACTACCACTGGGCCGTAACGAACGCTACCCGGGACCCCGTGTGTGAGACGACACGTGCTTCTGAAAAAGGTATGGACATGTGTGGTTCGTATGTTGTCGTGTTGCACGGCTTGTTCGTTGTGTGCCTTGTGTGAAAATGACCATAAGATTAAAGCATGAAATTGGATTGCTTGCATATCTTGCTTATATGATTGCTATATCATTGTGCATATTACTTGCGCGCACACAGTAGTTTAGTCCCTTTCATCGTTTATGGAACTTGAGATAAAACACAACGAACGATGTAAACAAAGAAAACTCCATAAAGGGGAAACTCCTCTCTAACCATAGAGGACGTACCATGACACCCACTATGGTGTCCATCCATTAATGATAATGAAGAGCAAATAACAACTGGTGAAAACATGAGAATAACCGGGGAAGACAACATCTCGGGCCGCATGGTATGGAATGCTCGGGAGTTGGTATCTGCATCAGATCCTTTGACCGACTATTGTGGAGCACATCTTGGGGTCTAGAGATGACCTCTCTCTCTCGACGTACGACGCCGGGACTGGAAGATTGGCATATTGGAAGCATGACCTGGGGTCTAGAGATGACCCCTTTTTCTCGACATGACGCCGGGATTGGAGGATCAGCTATTTGGGGAGCATAACCTGGGGTCTAAAGATGACCCCTCTTTCTCGACGTATGACGCCGGGAATGGAGGAACTAACTATGGAGGAGACGTCCTCCAACGTGCGGTGATAAGAGAGCTCATAATTAATCCATAAAGAAGCAAGAAAAGATGGGCACCTATACTATATGGTCACGGGAACTAACCTACATCCCCAGACCTGGTGCAAAAAAGAGAAAGAGAAGTACATATGATGGAAACAAAGGAAAAAGGAATGAAAACACTCAACGTTGAATGATCCCACTGTGAGGATCATCATCATTCAAATTCTCTTGTAAGCTCGACTTGTTTTACATGTTTGAAGTGCTTGTTGTTATCTCTATGCTTAACATGATTGGGTGTTGCTATGTTGATGTTGTATGTTGTGTGTTCCTGTTTTCAATAGCATGCGAATTGGACCTAGCAATATTCGACCAAGTAGTCATGTATCCCGACAACAGGCGGGCTACACACGTTCATACTCAGCATAGTTTTGCTGAGTCCTTTATTTTTACAGGTATGAAACTGGAAGCAGGCGGAGAGTAGGCAGGGTGACTACCATAGGGGTAGCCCATCGGGACAAGACCTTTAAGTTGTATGTTTTAATGTATGGGTTGTGACTATGTAACACTAAACCCTGGTTGTACGTTTCAGTTTATGTTGTTTAGTTAAGAACTTATGTTGTAGACTCTCAGTACTTGGTTTGTATTTCCCGTTTGTATTTGGATTTGGTTAAGGTTTAAATTCCAGTCATTCAGACCGTAGCTTAGTATTGATAGTGTCGTTGTGTCAACCACGTGGGTGGTTGGTGTCTGTGACACCCGGATGGAACTGTGAATCCGCTGCGTAGACTTATTGTATTATCGTTTGGCGCACCGTTCGGACTGCTGCTTTGGTTATTCGGGGGTGTTACAGAAAGTGGTATCAGAGCGTAGTTGCGCTCTGATGACTGGAACAGAGAAGTACCAAGAAAAGGAAAACCTAAATTTGGGAAATGGGGTTAAGGGTTAGTACGTGAGGCACGACTTTACCAATCTAAACCGCTTGCAAAGGCGATAATAACTTGCAGCAACTTCTCGCGATTGTTTTAGACTAACAAATGACGTTCTCAGATGTCTGGGCGACGAGGTCGAGGATGAGGCCATGGCCAAATGGAGCAAGATAGCATAGCTGCAGTATAGACCATAGCTAAGATAGTAGCAGCAGCCCTAGGTCACATGGGTTTCCAGCCAGGAGCCCAGCAGGCACCACCGGCACCACAACCTCACCCACCCAGGGAGACAAACTGGGTGAAGAGCTTAGCAGACCTTCGACCAGCTGAATTCCGAGGAGAGACGGACCCCACCTACCTAGAGAACTATATCAGCCTCCTAGAGACCGCCTTCGAGACTTTGAATGTTCCAGCTGAGGCTAAGGTCAGACTCACAACCTATTACCTATGAGAGTCAGCGAGCGATTGGTGGAAGCTTGTGAAGGATGCTCACCTAGCCGACCCCACATTTGGATGGGATGCTTACACTACGTTGCTGAGGGCTAAGTACTACCCCGCCCACCTCCGGACAAAGAAGCGAGTTGAGCTAGACACCCTGAGGCATACCGAGAGGATGACAGTAGACAATTACTACTCGGCGTTCACTGCCCTACTTTGTGTACTTCCAGGCTTGGGATATTCAGATGAGATCTTAGTGGAGCGTTTCTATGGTAGACTAAATCACCACATCAGATACGACATGGGGCCCAGTCGTTACGCCACGATCCAGGTTGAACTTGAACTATGAATTTGTATTAAATGTTATATTGTGAAGAGTTTACTAAACCCTATTTCGCACAGGACTGCTACCATGCAGCGTCCTAGGTCGAGATCACCGTCCAGATGTGGGATGAGGAGTTCGCTAAGAAAAGGAAGGCGACGGGCGGTGACTCAGAGGACCGCAATCAGAAGGGCGTGAGAAGGAACAAGTACTACCCGACCAAGAAACGAGCGAAATACCAGGGGAACAAGCCTACAGAGAGACTTCAACTGAGCCACCCGGCTACTGCAACTAAGTCGTTCCGCCCCTACCCACCCAAGGGTAAAATGAAACAAACTCTAGCACTTAAATATCTTTACAGTTATCATGACTTGTTGTCGACTAACCAAGTAACCTGTTTAGGTGTAACACCCCAACCCAAAATCCAATCAACTGAACGGCGATCACTCCCAAATAAAATACAACTGCAGCGGAAATAAATACAACAACCGGGCGGTATTACAATGCCGTTGGCCACCCTTGTGACCAACAAGGCTAACTCTAAATACAAACTCCAAAAGTCACGGTCTGAATACGAATACAATCCGAGATACTAGGAATCAAACTCTAATGTAAAATACTTAAGTAAAATAAGTGTCTAGAAGAAGACTCCCATAGCTTGAATCTACCCCACCTACACTCGGTGTGGTAATCTTCTTAACTTCAGGTATCTGAAAAATGGGGGTGCCCCCAAAGGGGCTCAGCAAACAATGCTGGTATGGAAAACGTGCAGCCCATCGTCTACCGGGCCACACCAACTACTTTATCGAATGCATGCAGTTCATTTTTATAAAGCTGTAAACAAACATAGTAGGATAATAACAAGTATCCATACAAGGACAATAATGTCACATAGACAAGACACAGAAGGTCGTGTTAGCTGAACTGAAATCTCTTAGTGATAGTCGGGTCCACACAATGGGACTGACAGGTATAACTGAATATCTGAAATAGTGGAGGTATAGTGACCTCGTTAAGATTGAAAGGTTGGGTATAAAAACCCCAGGAGATAACGTAGTAAAACCCTGAACTGAGAGGCGTGGGAAATAGAATCCCACTAGAGGAATGAAGTCTTCCTCAAACTGAAGGGCATTAGAAACCCGGAAGGAATAGAGTCTTCCTCCCAACTGAAAGTTCCGTCGCGACGTAGATAGGAGACGACCTGAGACAGGTACAGCTCCTATAGCATGCATGGCCAGATCCAACTGGGCTCCTCGTTCTCGTAGTACAGAATTGTTAATGTCATATAAAGACGTTAAACAAGAGCACAATGTGTATTGTCAATTATCACGTTTAGGATAATGCCGTTTGTTATAAAGTGAAGTTAGTGAGAGACTTGAGTACAAGTCCTCGTTATACTGAAGCGTAGGTATTTAATCCACTGGTATAGTAGTGTTTGTATGCGTGGGACATACACGTTGTAGTCAGCATCATTCACGCACATAAAATAATACAACAGTGCACAAGAGTAAAACAACAGTTTACATTAATTATCTTGGTCGTTATTCAAACAACAGATAGCACACAAGCCGGTGTAATCCGGTAGAAAACAGGTTGCAAGAATCCCATATACCGTTCACCGTAGACTGTACTTGTTTAATTCCCGGTCAACGTCTTGGTCAAACAAAGTCCTAGAATAGGATTAACTGAGAGGGTTAATTTATGTTACCCTTATATAATAATTCTATTGGATCTTTTAACAAATCTCGTATTTGTTATTTCATGTGAGGTTTATTTCTTTTATTTACCTCATGATTTAATATATAACTTATTTGTTATTCCTTTTTGATTTATTTATAAATCCTTTAATGTACATATATGTATTCATATATTCATGTACTATATTTGTTGTTTATTTTAATTGTCTAAGTGACATAACAACTTATAATTTTCTTAACTATATTTAAATGTCTTACAATGACATAGTATTCTTATAATCTCATTATTCTCCTTTTAGTCATAAATAATATTTATTGTTTTCCTTTAACTTCCTTATAACTATATAAGCCATAGTTCTAATTCCATAATTCCTTTAATTAAAATTCTTTCTTCTAATTCCTCCAAATATCCATATAGGACCTATACTTATTTAAATCTAAATTATTACCCTTATATTTCGGTTATTTATAAATCAACCATATTAATTCATAAACTTTACATTTAAATTCTAATCTCTCTATATATCATGGTTTTAATTCCTTATTTAATTAAATCACAAAACTACCATTAATATTTTGGTATGTACTTTTAAATATTGTAACTTTCGAAAATTACAACTTAGCCCCTCTTAAATCTCGGCCTATATATATATTCCTTATAATTGCAATTTAGCCACAAAATCTTATAATCTTTACATAATGCCTTATAAACTATAGTTTTAATCTTAATTCTCCATAAATGCCGAATATATATATATAAATTCTTAAATTACCAAACTAACCCCAAAGAATTTCGGCTTTGTCATTTATTCTTCTTTAATTACATTTTCATCCCAAAACTTTATAATAACTTCTTAATAACTTATAAACTATAGTCTAAATATTTAATTCCTAAAAATTTCAAAGGTGAGCCTAATAAATCTCTTAATTATGAATTCGCCCACCAATAAGTTCTAAACTTCCATAACAACTTTTATAAATTACATAATAGCCCAAAACTTTATAAAATGCTATTTTAACACTTGTTTAAATTATCTAAAATTCATGAACTTAATTCCTAACCTTATATTATTTCATAATTACACCAAATACCCCTTTAGCTCTCGACTTTCACAATATATACACTAAATTTTGTAAAAATTACATTTAAGCCACTTAACTTAATTAATTAGCCATTTAAGCACTAATGAAATATTTTTAGCCCACCAAACTTTGTGATATAAGTTTATATACCTAAGTAGGTCATTAATACCTATTTATCAATTAGTACATTCGGCCATATTTATTTGGTGATCATATAGTATTAAAAGTGGACTTATATGTCATAATAATTATACATAAATTCATAGGAGTTATATAACTCATGTAAAAATTATTGTAATGTCTTATATAAATTCTTAGCTCAAAAATAAGCATTTTTGCCCTTGATAATTCGGCTTGAATTAATATGTGACATAACTAAATTTTGTGACACAAAAATGTGTCTTAAGGTAAATATTTTCTATATAAGTTATAGATTGTATTTTTGGCATATAATACCATATAGTTTCGGTCTTAATAAACCTAGGAGATGTACGTAATTTTTGTATAATTTTTTGAAGCTTAACAAAGCTTATAACATAAAGATTTACTTAGTAAACTTACTTCTTAACAAAGGTGGTTAAGTGCTTGAACTTCTTCTTGAATCTTTAAGCTTTCTCCAAGGGAATTTTGATGCTCCACTTCGGTTATATGCAAGTGGTGAAGGTGTTTAGGAGTTAGATCTTCAATAAAGATCTTAAGTAGATTTGTAAGTAGTTTTACAAGAATTTACCTTAGACTTTTCCTCCTTACAATTTCGGCACTCCTAAGGTAGATGAAGAACAAGTTTTCCTTCATCAAAATGAAGAAGAAAAGAGACTTAGAAGAAGTAGAACTTGGTTACACATAAAAATGTGCTTTAAGGATTTTCAAGCATTAAAACTACCTTAAGGTAACCTTGAGATGCTCCTTGGATTAATGTTGGTTTGGACAACCTCCTTGGAGAACTAATTGGTGCCGAACACTCCTTGTTATGCTAGGAAGAGTTTTGCTTCAAGACTTGCCAAGAAATGCTAGGAAATTACCTTAAAGATGAAGATAGAAGTTAAAACTCCATTAATGGACTTAAGAGCTTCAAAGGAAGAAGATGAAGCTAGAAGAGAGAGCTAGGGAGCCTTACCAATTCATGGATGAAGAGGGCAAGGAGAAGAATGAGACTCACGAATTGTATAAGGTAAGAAAATGCATTTGGAATTTGATTTTTGCTTTGTCAATTTTTAATGTCAAATGACTTTACTTTTCCTTAGTTTATTACATGGTTTATTGGCTCAATAAAAGCCTCCTTTCCAGCATAATTTCGTGCATGTGTGTGTGTGACAAGGCAAGAGTTGGAAAGGAAATAATTGTGAGCTAGAAGACAAGGTAATTTAGGTAAGTTATTCTTTTGATTTTTCTAAGTTAGGCTTGTCTTCTTCCTCCCTTGTAGAGTCACGAATTCAAGGGTCAAATGGGGTGTCTTAATTGACATTGAAGAGCCAAGGACAAGCATGTTAGGTCACATGGAAAAGAAGGAATCTAGAAAAGTGAATTCTAGATCTACTTTTTGCTTTTTCTCATTTGTTTTTGTTCTAGCTCACATGGCCTTATTCCATGGCCTAATTTCGACAGCTTGCTGGTCATATGAGACCTACATACTTTGACATTAAGTAATATAACACATGGGAAGGTGAGTCACCATGTTCTATGCCTTTTACAAACTTTTAATGCAATTTTTATACTAGTTTTTGCTCTCAAAATCGGCCCCTATAGAGAGTCTTGTTGACTAGTCACACCAACTGATTTAGAAGGTCATTTTAACCCTATTTAAGATTACCAATTCTTGGCATGTCAAAAACTACAAGGCAATTGCGTAAAACGCGTTTTCGTGACACCCGAAGGTGTGTTTTTGTGCTCTAAGGAAATTTTGGGAAAAAATTTGTTTTTATGAGTTCCAAGTGTTTGTAAACACTTATTATAGTAAATAAACATATACTAAGATGTTACATTGGGTTATATGGGGTTACATCCACCCGTGACATAATTTACGGGCCATCGGGACACACCCGGGCAAAAAGGAGCGCTAAGAAATCCTCCTGTGGTTTTTGCTGAATTTTGAGAAACCACTTTGTGGGTTCTCTTTATAATGGTTAATAATGATGTTAGGAACTCAAGGAATTAATTTTATAGGAGTTCGTGCCACCTCGGCACTCCTCCGGACTTTTCGTGCTTTAAGGAGCGGGCGTGAGCACTCCCGAGCGTTTTGCGTTTTTGACTGAATTTAGCTTAGGGAATATATTTGTATATTCATATAATAATTGTATGACCATTTGGTTTGAATATTAGAGGGTCATACAAGGTCATGTTTGACCATATGCTTCTAAGGCGTTTTAGCGTTTATGGAGAAACGACTATTTTTACGTAACGTTTTCATGCATGGGTTTGCATGCGTACGTGAAATGATTCATATTTGGATTATATTCCAATAAATAATGATTTAATAATATTATTTAGATTTGGGGTATTTCATTAGGGACTGGAGCCGGTCCGAGCAAATGGACCGAGCGCCGATTTATCTGTAGGAAATGCTGGAAGAACCACCCCGGAGTTGATTGCCAGGGCGAACAGGTAGAGTGCTTTTACTGTAAGAAGCGCGGGCACAGGGCCTTTGAGTGCTTCGCGAACCCCGAGAGCAAGAATTACAGACCCGGCTATAGTGCGAGAGGTGACCAGAGATCGGGACCCGGAGGCCAGCGTGGAGCCCAGCACACCCAGCCTACGCATGGAGCGGGATCCCGAGACTCCCATAAGGCATCTACCTCGAGGCCAGGGAAGGCGGTCTTGCACATCATGGACCGCACCGAGGGACCGGACACACCTACAGCTGCAGGTAAACCTTGAAACCCTAAATGTTTGAAAAGCATGCCTAAATCTTTGTATGCCAAGATGTGTGACCATGCATGAAGTTTGCTAGATTACTAGTACCACTAAAGCACTAGATTACCTGTAAATGCAGTAGGAACCTTTGATATGTGCTTCCCAATAAATCCAAACCTCGAACCCGATGAGTACAGGCTTGAGAATCCCTACTACCCAAGTGAAAACTGTCAAGTTATCCAGCCCGGGATGATTCTACTACCAGGATACCTAACACCTGAAGCTCAAGTAGCCATTATTCGAAGATGTCGTAAGTTCGGAGTGGGACAAGGCGGGTTCTACACTCCGACATACCCCGGAGGAAAGATGATGAAACTAAGAATGATGTGCCTAGGTAAGATTTGGAACCCATATACGAAGAGCTATCACACCGACGGAGCACATGCACCACCAATTCCCGAAGACTTTCTATCCCTAATTACGGCAACCCTACGCATTGCACAACAACGCGAAGTACAACTAGTACCCGACCTACAAGCCGACATCTGCATCATCAACTTCTACGAGAGGGAAGGCCGACTTGGATTACACCAAGACAAGGACGAGACGCAGGAGACCCTAGACCAGGGGATACCCATAGTGTCTGTGTCCATCGGAGATGATGCTGAGTTCCTCTATGGCGAACAAAAGAGGATTGACCGATCTATGAAGATCTGGCTAAAATCCGGTGACGTGTTGATCATGGGCGGACCATCAAGAATGCTATACCACGGGATTAAGAGAATCAAGCCAAACACAGCACCCTCAACAGTGATAAACGCTACCCATATGAAGCCTGGACCCCTAAACCTAACCTTTAGGAAATATTAAGCCATGTACCTTTTGTATTAAGTTGTGTAATGGAAATGAACATGTAATGTTGGAAAGATGAATAAGGAAAGGTTGATTATTTACAACTCTTCTCGTACCATCACTAATTATAGTTGTAAACATTATTTTTGGGAATAGGTGTCGAACCCTGGAGAGAGGGTACCCTGAGCATTCTCACGCAGGCTCAGGCCGGTGACAACGGCCACATTATCACTGGCACTTTTCCGGTGAATGGGGTTGCAGCCTCAGTATTATTTGACTCCGGAGCCTCGCACTCATTCGTATCCCCGACACTAGCTGAGCAGTTACATCTTGACCCCGTGGAGTTAGAAGACTTCAGTGTGACACTACCTTCAAAAGAAAGAGTTCGTTGTACCCGGTATTTCCGAGGAGCCACCATCAGAATCCGAGAGGAGGATTTTCCATTGGACCTGATAGAGTTCAGAGGCCTGGGTTTTGACCTCATCGTGGGCATGAATTGGTTAGAGAAACACCGAGGTCATATCTTGTGTGCCGAGCATAGACTACTGCTAAAGAGCCCGTCCAGCCACTAGTACAAAAAACGTCTATTTCGGCGCCCCTATTTCGGCGGTTGTAGATAAAACTGCCGAAATAGGGGCCCGAGATGTATACCGTATGTAAAGAAGGGGTCTATTTCGGCGGTTCCTAGATATGAACCGCCGAAATAGGCCCTTTTTAATAATTAAAAAAATTAAAGAGACCTATTTCGACGGTTCCTTACATGAAACCGCCGAAATAGGTGTTTCTATTTTTCTTTTTTTTTTAAATTTAATCATCTATTTCGGCGGTTCTCTGTTAGAGGAACCGCCGAAATAGGTCTCATTAATTTTTTAATAATTAAAAAGGGCCTATTTCGGCGGTTCCTAACAAAGAACCGCCGAAATAGATCCTTTTAATTAACCCCCCAACCCCGATTCGAAACAATTACGATTTCATTAGGTTAATTAACCCCTCTTCTCATCGATCTCTCTGTTCCGCGGCGATTGCGACCACCACCGCCACCACAGCCGTCGCCCGCCCGCCCTCCTCCTCCTCTCGCTGTCGCCGGTGTCGCCGCGTCGGTGGTCGTGCAAGGTTGGCGTCGCCGCCCTCATTCCGCCAGTCAACAGAGGCGAACAGAGGTGAGAGCAACCCTAACTTTGTTTCGATTGTTATTTAATTGTTAATTTGTTGTTAAAATTGATAGATTGTTGTCACATTGTGATTGTGGATGATGATATTTATTGTGTGTGTGAAATCTTTGCAAGATTTGGTTGTTAAACTATTAAATTTATGTATGCACACAAGGTGTTCGACGAAATGTCCGAGTGAATTTTTGTGCTGTTTTTGGCCCTTCTTTTAAGTGTAGTTAGGTTAGCTTATTTGGGCTAGATTTATTATGCTTATAAACGTATGAATGAGTGTTGTAATATGTGCAATAAATATAAGTATAGTGATTGCGAGTAAAAGATATGTTGTTAATTAAGATGAGCATTAAGTATGAGTAGTTTGTTTCTTATATATTTAAAAGTATTGCGTGTGTGGAGAATTAGAGAAAGTGTTATGAAATGTATATGTACAGTGTGACATGAAAATGAAAACATGATATTAAATTAGCAACGAGTAATGATTATAGATGTGTCGCGTGTAGTATGATGTCTGGTTGTGTCATAGTATAAAATATTATTGTGTTATTTGTGTATATGACGATAAGTGAAATACAAAGATAAAAAGTTAGTTATTAGTTGTCTGTAATAGTAGGTGAAGTGAAGAATGCGTGTGTGTATGTGTTGAAAGTAGTAGCTTGTGTGAGCAAGTGAATATGAAAGTTGTAAACGCAAAGTAAAAATAATCAAATTTTGTAGTGAGTTTAGAAGAAAGAAATAGTAAAGAAGAAAGAGTGTATAAAGTAATGAGTGAGCAGAATGATGATTATAGTAGATAAAAGTAGTAAAAAAGTGTAGAAATGATAAGTAGAAAAAGTGCTAGTAAAAAAGAGTGGAAGACCCTGAAGTAGTGTAAGAAGTTAAATGCGTAGTAAAAGTGTTAGCGTAGTAATAGACAAGTGTGTGTAGGGGGTGAAAATTTCGTATGTATGCGTTAAGTTGATTTCTGTGAAGTGTTAAGTGGTAAACAATTATATGTGCAGCACATGAAAGATGTAATGTAAGTGTAGAAAAAGAGTAGAACGTTTCGTAGTGTATAATTGAATAAGAGCGTGAACAAGCAGTCATAGTAGAAAAATATTGTAGTAGGTGAGGTATTAGCCGTTTTAGTAGCGGTTTGAAGTAGAGGTGTGAGAATGTATATATATATATATATATATATATGAGTATTGTATAGTCGTTAAGTTTAATATAAAATTATTCTAATTGATCTGAATGTTGTTCAATCTTTATGCGTTGCCTCTGTAGAGATTGGTGTTGCTACACAAGGCTCGCACGCCCGATTGAGAAGAGGGGCTGAAAACAATTCATTTATGAACCGGTATTTTTTTTTAATTTAACTCTTCATTCTCTTCACTCACTGTAATATAATCTAACTTATCATTTTTCTCTTTTGTGTCTCTACAGATAAATACTTAAGGAGCTTCTTTACCATTTGATGGTAGATTGAAATCGGAGCGGAGAGCAATTCATTTTCGAACCGGTAATATAATCTAACTTATCATTTTTATCTTTTGTACTTTGTATTTGATTTCCACAAATTATTGGAATTTCGTTTGATGAATTAATAAAGTTGGTATATATTAGTTTGGTTTGTGATTGAAATTTGTGTTGTTGAATAATTGGTGAATGCTTAATAATAGATATAGTTGTGTCTTTTTTTACTTTGTATTTGATTTCCACAAATTATTAAAATTCGGTTTGATGGATAAAGTTGGTATTAGTTTGATTTGTGATGGAAATTTGTGTTGATGAATGGTTGGTGAATGCTTAATAATAAGCATGGGATAGGTAAAATTATGCAAAAGTCATGCCGTTTTTTTTAAATCTCTTCGTAATTAATATTGTTTGATGTATGTGTATATGTCTAACAATATCTAATTTTTTTTATCAGGTCTCACTACATTCAAGTCTGTGAATCACCTCTCTTGTTTCCCGCCTTCTTCCATTACTGTTCCTCTTTCCTCCTCTGTGCACAAGTAAGTAACTAAACCTTATTTTTTGTTTAATAAATGCAATTATGTATTTAAATATAAGTGCTAGTACATAATTTAGCTTCATTCCCTATTTGTTGATGCATTTATTTTTTAATTTATTTTTTGTTGCTCCCTTGCAGAGACATATCAGAAGTGGTATTGCTGCATCTCTCGCACAGAAGCCTACCTCTCAGGCACCAGTCTCCCCTGTCCATAAATCCTTAAAAAACAAGTACGTATTTTAACTCTCGATTCTTTGTTAATCTCTAAACCGATTTGAACTTATACAGTGGAGAATTGAAAGCGTTGATTTGATGATCTGAATTTGCACTTAGTTTTCAGTTAGCTAGTAAAGAATTGATTTATTTTAATTGTTGGTTGCTGCCATTGTTGGAATGTTTGTGGTTGTGATGACTTTGGTGAGTGCTGAATAATAAGCACGGGATGTGTACAATTATGCAAAGGTCATGCCGAATTTTTTGTAGAAAAAGTATTCGTAATATTGCTTTAAACACCGGTTCTTGTTTTAGAAGTGCAACAATTTCTTAAATTTAAAATGCTAGTTTATTTTGTGTTTGCAACCTTAGAGTTAGGCTAGACTAATTGACAATCATCCCAGTCATGCTCCATTAAGAAATAAACATGTGCAACTTAATACAGGCCATATTCTACAAAGGCTCTAACTCACACCTGTGATCTGTTGCACATGTAGTATGGAGCGTGACTGGATGTATGGTGATAGAGGCGAACATTTTGACAAAATGCTGGAAGAGTTTTGCAAAGCTGCAGTGCAACACAAGACATGACAAAGGCGGAGAAAATTCCATGTCCTTGTGTTGATTGTGGTGTGGTTAGACATTATTCAAGCATCAACCTCGTAAAATTCCATGTGAAGACCCGTGGTTTCATGCCACATTATACAAAATGGATTTTTCATGGAGAACCTGTTGAAGATAATGGTTCGTCTTCCTACAGTCACGATCGGTCTAACTCAAGAACCGAGCAGACATTCGATACTACTAACGAGTCAGAACTCCCAAGCGCTTCCGGAGTCAATGTTGACAGTGAGTCGACTTATCATGATGAACAAATTGACGAGATGCTTGATAACGTTGAGGATAACTTTGTCGACCGGCCGGATGAGTATCAAAGGTTGTTGGACGCATCCAAAACGGCGTTGTATCCTACTTGCACTAAGTACACGAAATTGACAGCTATATTGAATTTGTTCAACCTGAAGGGAAGATATGGATTGAGTGACAAAGGTTTCACGGCATTCCTCGAGCTCATTCATGATATGCTACCGGATGAGAACGGTCTCCCTACCACCACGTATGAGGCAAAGAAATGGGTGTGTCCAATGGGAGTAGAGTACAAAAAAATTCACGCGTGTCCAAACAACTGTGTGTTGTACAGGGGTGAATACGAACATCTGGACAATTGCCCGAAATGTTCGTTGTCCCGGTATAAGCATAAAGATGGTGACTACTCCTCGTTCAGAAAAAAAGCCCTCCAGCAAAACTTGTTTGGTATTTGCCGATTATACCCAGATTCAAACGGTTGTTTGCGAATCCGAAAGATGCAAAGAACATACGATGGCATGCGGAGGGTAGAAAGAGTGATGAGAAACTAAGACATCCAGCAGATGGGACTCAGTGGAGAAACATCAATAGACGGTACAAAGAACATTTCGGACATGAAGATAGGAATCTGAGGCTTGGGTTATGTACTGATGGAATGAACCCGTACGGCACATTGAGTAGTCAACACAGTACATGGCCTGTTCTGCTAGTGATCTACAATTTGCCCTCATGGTTGTGTATGAAACGAAAGTACATCATGTTATCTCTCCTGATATCTGGTCCCAAGCAGCCAGGTAATAGCATTGATGTGTACCTTGCCCCTCTGATCGACGATCTGAAGCTACTGTGGAATGAGGGGACCGTGGTATATGATGCTTATGCAAGAGAGAATTTCACGCTCAAGGCTTTGTTGTTCTGTACCGTCAATGACTTCCCTGCGTATGGGAACTTGTCCGGTTACACGGTTAAAGGAGCATTTGCATGTCCCATTTGCGAGGAAGACACTTGTTCGGACCGTTTAAAACATTGTGGGAAGAATGTTTATATGTGTCATCGACGTCTTCTCCCCGAAGATCACCCTTATCGAGTAACGAAGAGAAAGTTGTTCAATGGTCAAGCCGAAACTCGTGTGGCCCGTCTACCTCTGAGCTCTGAGGAAGTGTACGAAAAGGTTAAGGACATTGCAAATGTATTTGGAAACACATCAAAACCGGCGAAAAACATTTGGAAAAAGTGTTCTATCTTTTGGGAACTACCTTATTGGCGTCAATTTCTGTGAGACACTGCTTAGACATCATGCACATTGTGAAGAACGTTGGTGAGGCAGTGAGTGGGACTTTACTCAATATACCCGGCAAAACAAAAGACGGATTGAAAATCAGAAAGGACATGCAAACCATGGGTATACGAAAGGAGTTACACCCACAAGAGAACGGGAAACGAATCTACCTACCTCCTGCATGCTACACGCTCTCAAAGGCTGAAAAGATTAGTTTCTGCAAATGTCTGCACTCGGTAAAAGTACCGTCTGGGTACTCTTCAAACTGGAAGAACATTGTATCGATGAAGGATTTAAAACTTTTAGGCATGAAATCTCACGATTATCATGTACTGATGTTACATCTTCTTCCGGTGCAATTCGAGGGATATTGCCATCTGATGTCAGAAATGCTTTAACTCGGTTATGTTTCTTTTTCAACGCTGTTTGCTCCAAGGCAATTGACGTAACTCTCTAGATGATCTACAACGTGAAATTGTTATCACATTATGTCAACTTGAGATGTATTTCCCACCATCTTTCTTTGATATAATGGTACATCTAATTGTGCACATCGTTCGAGAGATACAGTTCTGTGGTCCGGTATACTTACGGTACATGTACCCTTTTGAACGGTACATGGGTATTCTGAAAAGTAGAATGAAGAATAGGTATCGACCAGAGGGGAGTATTGTTGAAGCAACAGTGACTGAGGAAGTCACGGAGTTTGTGACCGATTATTTGAGTGAGGCAGAGTCTATTGGTATCCCAAAACCACGACACTATGGCAGGTTTAAGGGTAAAGGTGTTATTGGTAGAAAGATCGTGCAAGTTTCGCGTCTACTTATTCATCAAGCACATTTGTTTGTCTTACAACATCTTGAGGTTGTTGAACCTTATTTGGAAACCCATATGGCTGAGTTAAGGCATCAAAATCCTTTGAAAAACCACATTTGGCTGACAAAAGAACAAAACCGAGTTTTTATCCAATGGTTCAAAGATCATGTGTTGACATTAGCATCATCAGATCCAGAAGCTGTAAGCGAAGAGATCAGATGTTTGGCAATCGGACCTGACACTAATATTACATCTTTTGAGGGGTATGATATTAGTGGGTATACATACTACACTGCACGCCAAGATGCCAAATCGATAAACCAGAATAGTGGGGTAAAAATTGAAGCTGCTGCCACTGAGTACCACAGCGGTAACCGATCTCAACCAGTTAGTAATTGGTATTATGGTGTCATCGAGGACATCTGGGAATTAGACTATGACATTGATTCCTTTCTGTTGTTCCGGTGCAAGTGGGTGGACAACCGACGCGGGTACCAAAATGATGGAGGGCTTACCATGGTTGATCTTTCACGGTTACACGGTTATAATGATGATCAATTTGTTCTGGGAAAGGATTGCGAGCAAGTGTGGTATGTTGAGGATCCGAAAGACTGCAGATGGTCTGTTGTTCTTCCGGAAGAAGGCCGGTTGTAATCGAAAATGAAAATGAGGATAACGATGAAAATGGGACTGTAGAGGAAACATCCTTGTTTCCTACTGGATTACCGGATTCGATTGATGATACCGAAAACGATTTGCTCTACGCACGATCAGACCATGATGAGGGTGTTTGGGTAGAAAATATGAAATGATTTATGTTTTTGTACGTTTCAGGTAATGTTGTTAGTAGAATGTAGACTGTAATATCATCTTAACTGTTATTGTTATGCATCATAGTATTTATGTTATGAGTTTAACTGATGAAAATGCTTTATGATTTTTTTTGCAGTGGATGATCACCCTGATGACCCCATTGGACGGCTTATCTCGACTGGAGAACCTGAGCCACAGCAGAATAGACCAAGTAAGCGGGTCACAAGAGGAGGAAAGAAGAAGAAGGACCAGTTAGCAGTACACGAGACTGAGGCTGGCCCTTCACAGCAGACCGAGGAGGAGTCAGTTGTCCCACCAGAGGCGAAGAAGCAAAAGAAGAGAGGTGCTACACGTGGGCTGAAGGCTAACAAGGGCCCTCCTACAAAACCGGTGGACTTCAATCAGTTCAACCAACCCCATGGAAATTGGAAGAATGACTTCACCGCTTACGGTAGCCATTTGGTGAAGTCATATTGCAACATAAACCACAACTGGAAGCAAGTGCCTCAATCATTGAAGGATACTATGTTTCAGCGTCTTCAGGTAAATCTCTACATTATTACTATGATCTTTTGTGAAATAATAGAACATTTATGTTTACTTTACTAACTGAATGATCATGTACGTAGTCTCGTTTCTCCGTGGATCCCGCACTTAAAAAGGATGTGCTATCAGCGATGTCGAAACAGTTCCGGGACCACAAGAATAAGTTGGCTGACAAGTTCATCTACAAGATGCCTACTCCAGAAGATCCAGATGATCCAGATCATGGTGGAGACGGTGAGAGACCACCATGGGAGGTTTACGAAGGCATAACAGAAGAGCAATGGGTAGAATTTGTTGAGAGGCG
>CM041776.1:392395189-392438275 GCA_023374045.1 Limonium bicolor | reverse complement strand
TTCTCTCTCTATTTCTGTTTACTTCCCCTCTCTCATCCACCATCTCCCAAATATTCTCCGCTGCATTTCAATCCTGATCTCTTGCCTATCCGTGCCGCTGCTCGGTGTCATTGCCCCGTCCTGCGTTTCGAGAGATCTCTGTGCTTTGACCGTGCTGTCTGTTTTGCCAGGTATCGTTTATCATTTCTCCCGATTCCGAGGAAAATGTTCCTTTGCTCTTGGGCTTCGGAATTCTTGCCCAGTACTATCTCTTGGTCTACTATGGATGGTATTTTCCTTATTTGTATTGTCTTTGTGTCGACTTTGCTGCTCTCTCCTCTTATTTTCAGTCCTCGCCTAAGCTTATGTGGTTCTGTTTTCGTCGCCATTTTCTTTCTTTCCTTCCTCCACAAAACCCATGTAGTATTTTTCTCGACTTCCATTGATGTGAACACATTAGGAGCTAAATACTTTCCCCGCCCGGGATTGCGATACTGTGCTGATATTCAGATACCGTGCTCCATGAGTATGATTTGACTTGCGTTGTGAACGATCTAAAGGGTTTGTGGTAAAGAGTCAAACAGTTTGACTCTCGCATTCTCGTGCGTGTATTCTTTTTCGAAGTCCTGCGTCAAGCTGTTCGTTTGTAAACATTTTGGTTTTCCTGCTCATTTAGGGGTTTGCAAGTGGATAAATTGACCGAAAATGGGATCAATGTGATCATCCCGGACTAGTTCACGAAATGAGGACGGATTTCTCCTCCAACGTGCCTGCCCAAAACTCAATCTACCCTTCCATGAGTGCGAATGGCTATGGGACTCCTTCTCACTCTAGTGCCGTCTCCAATGGGGACGACTACGACAGCGATTGTGGTTCCAGTTGTGCTCCCGCGTGAGTTGTTAGACCTTTAATTTTATTTACCCAATTCTACATTCAAGTTTGTTCTTGCCAGTTGCATATCGATAAATGCGCCAAGGGTCTGGATTCAAAACATCTATCACTATAGTTATGCATCCAAAAGATGCTGACTGCCTGTTTAACATGTCTGACAAATTTTGTGTAGTTTGCTGATAATTTGTTTGTTGTCATTGATTATTTTCCACGCAGTACTCCGATGACCTTGTCAATGTCTATTCCGGCAGAACTGGCTGGGGCCATTCCACTCATCAATAAATTTCAGGTGCGATGGATTACTTGCAGCTATAGATAGTATGTACCTGAAGGAAGCTTCACCCGTATTTAAGTTCAGGATCTGGACTTGCCCAATCTATGTATCATATATCAGTTCCTTGAGCTTGTTCGTCTGAATTTAAACTATATGGTTTTTAGGTGGAAGGTTTCCTGAAGGCTATGCAAAAACAAATTCAGTCTGCTGGAAAGCGTAGTTTTTTCTCTAAAAGATCATCCGGGTCCCAAACCAGGGAGAAGTTCACCTTTGAGGACATGCTCTGTTTCCAAAAGGTATATTGCCTTACATCTAAGATATCATCAATGAGGTAATCTTATGACTTACTTTTTATTAAATGAAAACTTGACAGGACCCGATTCCGACTTCTTTACTCAAGATCAACGCTGACTTAGTCAGTCGAGCTATAAAACTGTTCCAAACAATTTTGAAGTACACGGGAGCTGATTCCACCGACAGAGTGACTCCTACAAGCTTAGACGAGCGGATTGAGCTTGTTGGAAAACTGTATAAGCACACTTTAAAACGGTCTGAGCTTCGAGATGAGCTTTTGTTCAAATCTCGAAACAGACAAGGAACAACCCTGATAAGTAAGTGTGCCTGTCCAAGTACAATGTTAATATTTCTCGTAAACCAAAGAATGATATCATCTTTGATAATTGAAAAGTATTTGACGTATGTTTTTGTATAACAGGCTATATTTGGTCAAAGCATGGGAGTTGATGTATTTATGTGCTTCATCTATGCCTCCAAGCAAGGACATTGGGGGATATTTATCAGAGTATATCCATAATGTGGCTTATGGTAATAGTGTAGAATCTGATATCAAGCTGCTCGCACAAAATACATTGAATGCCTTGAAATGTTCCATTAAAGCTGGACCAAGGCATAGCATACCTGCCCGTGAAGAGATTGAAGCTCTTCTGACAGGAAGAAGGCTCACCACCATAGTTTTTTTCTTGGATGAGACTTTTCAAGAAATTACTTATGACATGTCAACAACTGTTGCTGATGCAGTCGAGGTATTCTTGGGAAATGGCCTTTCATGTACCATGTTATGCGTTTATGTTCTTCTGATAATCTGGCAATAAATTAGTTAGCCACTTGGATTTGTGTTTTCTTATCCTGATTTACTGTGTCAGCTTAATATAAAAGTTCTTATTGCCCTTTTCTTATTCATTAACATACTGTTCTTGTTGGCTCAGGAACTTGCTGGAATTATCAAGCTCTCTGCCTATTCCAGCTTCAGTTTGTTTGAATGCCGAAAAATTGTCACTGGGTCCAAACAAACGGACCCTGGCTCTGGTATTAGGCTTGTACCTTGTAACGGTCTTTCTTACTAGCTTCTGCCTTTTTCTCACTATCTTTTTTTATTTTTCTTATGTCTAATGCTACAGAGGACTACGTTGGGCTTGATGATAATAAGTATATAGGGGATCTTCTTGCTGAGTTCAAGGCAGCTAAGGATCGAAGTAAAGGAGAAATTCTGCACTGTAAACTTGTCTTCAAATAGAAGCTGTTTCGGGAGTCAGATGAAGCTGTTACTGACCCTATGTTTGTTCAGTTATCATATGTTCAAGTAGGTCCTTTACAACCTACTTATCATGCTCTTAACAAAGGGATTTATGGTTATCCTATTAAAAAATCATCGTCCACTTTTGTGCTGCAGCTGCAACATGACTATATTTTGGGTAATTATCCAGTCGGGAGAGATGATTCTGCACAGCTGTCCGCCCTGCAAATATTGGTTGAAGTTGGATTTATGCGCAACCTTGAATTATGCAAGTGAGTACAAATCAAATTTAGATGCTGTTCTATCTTGCGTGTGCTGAAAGGAATCTCAATATTTGGACTTGGCGTAATTATACGGTTGCTAATACTTCTGGGGGCTCACAATGGATTCTATAGTGCAAGTCTCTGATTCTTGGCTCTTTTCTTTTTCAAATTAGTGATTGGACACCCTTAGAACGGTTTCTACCGAGACAAATTGCTATAACTCGAGCAAAGCAGGACTGGGAATTGGACATTCTTTCTCGCTACCACTTAATGGTATGTGTGCAGATTTGGTTTGCTCTCGCTTAGGTTTCATGATACTTTGTTCTATTATTTCATATTTTATCCCTTTCAAGGTGACAATAGCTTTCCTCCCAAATATCTTAGTATATGGGAATTGTTTCATCTGTTTCGATATTTGGCGTACCTGCTCAAATAGAAAAACCACTTACGTGATGGCCCACACCTAACTTTCATCTGTTGCTTTTGTGGCTTATCTGATGTACGTATCACTTTACTCTGATAGGAAAATCTAACAAAAGAAGATGCTAGGCAGCAATTTTTGAGGATCCTAAGGATGCTTCCTTATGGAAATTCAGTTTTCTTTAGTGTTCGCAAGATTGATGATCCCATTGGCCTTCTCCCTGGGAGAGTTACTCTTGGGATCAACAAGCGTGGGGTAAATCTCGACCTTAAAATTCTTTGCCGGTTGCTTGTGTTGTGCAAAATTTTCACTGGTGCACTGATCTAAATTGATTCTGGGTGCTCTAGGTTCATTTTTTCCGCCCTGTTCCAAAGGAATACTTGCATTCTGCGGAACTAAGAGATATAATGCAGTTTGGCAGTAGCAACACTGCCATATTCTTCAAAATGAGAGTTGCAGGTGTCCTTCACATTTTCCAGTTTGAAACCAAGCAGGTTTCCAATATCTTTCTTTTAATCCATTGTTTTTGCTATCATGGTTGTGCTTCATATTTGTCTTACTTTTCTGATGTGGATGGCTTTATTGTTTTTACCAGGGAGAAGAAATATGTGTTGCTCTTCAGACACACATAAATGATGTGATGTTGCGTCGATACTCTAAAGCAAGAGCCATGACCACCAATGCTATGAATGGGGACGTTACAAATAATGTCAAGCCTCCTGCTCCTGCTTCACCAAGTCCTGACTCCTATGAAAAGCGATTTCAAGATTTGAGTAAGACAGCTGAAGAGTCGCAAAAAAATTATGATCGAGTAAGTATCTTGCAATTTTTGTACTCTTTTCTGGCATTCGGATATTAAGGTGTTAGTATCTGCCTACTGAAAGGATACCGTGTGAAAAATGAAGAATCAGCGTTAGATAAAGAAACAAATATATCATAATTCATTTGAACTTAAGAAATCAATATCAGGAGTTTTTTTAGCTATCTCAGATCTGCAAACTCAATACAAATCTAATGTTGCACACTCCCTTTTTATTCTTCCTCTTATCTTTGTGGGGCCGGAATGAGGACAAGGGAAGGGAGTGGTTGGTTAATCCAATTTTGAGAAACTAATGTTTCTTCCCTTTTGGTTCTTCTGTTCTGTAAGCTTATGGTATGATGAAAACTGAACATAAATTTCTATTTTAGTTATCTGTGGAGCTGCAAGAAAAGCAGAGGGAAGAATTGAATCTGAAAGAAGAGTTGGACCGCTTAACAGAGTCTTTGACCTTGGAAAGGCAAAACCTAGGAAAATTTATGGAGGAAAGGGATAAACTAAGATCAATGTATGATGAGAAGGATGCCGCTCTTCAGGTTCATCTTGGATTTTTTATTTTGTGCGTCTGTCTTTAAATCATGAGCAAGTATATCACTATCTCGAGGTATGTAAAATAAGTTATGTACTTAACAGGGAGCACTGATGGATAAGAGGAGCTTGGAGATAAAGTTGGCTAAAATGAATGACATTGTTATAGAGAACAATGTCAAACAGGAGTTGGCTGGCACAAACAATCAGGTGAAGTTTGAGTGAAGCAACCACTGGCTTCATCAAACGAATTGAGTTTCCTTGCATTATCATCTTTAACCTAGTGATTAGCTCCAGAGTCCTCAATCTTGTCTGGCTTAGACTCAATATATTCCTTTTCAGGCTTTACGTAAGATTCAAGATGAGTTAAAAATGCAAAGTCAAGAGTTGCACTCAGCGGAAGAAACCATCAAAAGGCTAATAGAAGAGAAAATATTGTTAGAGCAAAAGATTCAGAGGCTCGAAAGAAATCATGGTGACAAGGTGGGTGCCCATCTCATCCTCTAATTCTGTAACTAAAAAAATATGCTTACTCTGTATTAATAAGTTTGAGAACCAAAATACAGGTTGAAAGTGTTGAAAAAAGATTTATGCAAGATAGGCAAAGCCTAATACATACCATCTCCGAGTTGGAGAGGAAGTTTGAAGCAGCCCAACAAGATGTAGCCGCTGCACGGTCAGCTCTGGCAGCTAAGGATGCTGATCTATCCAAATTACATGGCAGTTTAAAAGAGTTGGATGAACTTAGAGAAATGAAAGAGGTATGCTGACTTCTGCTTCTTCAGTTCACTTAGATTGAAAAGTTTTGCTCTTTATTGTTGAAATTTCGTCATTTAGGATATGGATAGAAAGAACCAGCAAACTGCAGCCATTTTGAAGATGCAAGGTTCACAATTAGCAGAACTGGAAACCTTGTATAAGGAAGAGCAGTCTTTGAGGAAACGATACTTTAATGTGATAGAAGGTCGTATTCTAAACTCAGAACGATAGAGTTACTCCTTTTAAACTTTGTATTGGATTTCTGATCCTTTAATTACTTATTGTTCCATTCAACTGCTAACTGAGTTAGAATCTCCTTTTACATGTAGATATGAAAGGCAAGATCAGAGTCTATTGCCGTGTTAGGCCCCTCAGTGATAGAGAAAAGGCTGCAAACCAGAAAAATGTAATCACACCCGCTGATGAGTTCACAGTTGAGCATCCATGGAGAGATGAAAAAGCGAAACAACATGTATATGATCATGTGTTTGATGGAAGTGCCACCCAAGAAGATATTTTTGAGGATACAAAGGCAAGTTCATGATCCTAAGAAATATGGAAATCTGAAATTAATTCTTGATATATAGAAGTGTTGAGACTTTAGCTGATAATTACTGGTTGGTCCAACATATTATACAGTATCTGGTGCAATCAGCTGTAGATGGATACAATGTATGCATATTTGCGTATGGTCAAACTGGATCTGGAAAAACGTACACTATATATGGCAGTGAAAGAGATCCTGGACTCACTCCACGGGCTACCTCAGAGCTCTTCAAAGTTTTAAAGCGGGATGGCAAGAAATTCTCGTTTTCGTTAAAGGTACATATGTTATCGTTTAACTGTATGCTGAACTCTTGTTGGAAAATGGAAACACCTGGTGCAGTTTTTACCTTTGCTGGGTCTGCAAACCTAAAGCACTTAATATTACTTGCAGGTCTACATGCTGGAGTTGTATCAAGACTCGTTAATGGATCTTTTGCTTCCAAAAAATGCAAAACGACCGAAATTGGAGATAAAAAAGGATTCAAAGGTGATTGTTAGACGCCTGCTTTCCTCTGCTTCATATTTTCGTCTGAGTTCCTTGTTGATATTTACGTAGTTTGATGCTAGTGTTTAACATCGAATGTACCTTTCCTTTTTGTGTGCTCAGGGAATGGTATCTGTTGAAAATGTGACGCTGGCCCATGTGTCAACATACGAGGAGCTCAGATACATTATTCAGAAGGGATCCGAGCAAAGACATATATCTGGTACCCAAATGAACGAGGAAAGCTCCAGGTCCCATCTTATACTCTCTATTGTCATCGAGAGTACAAATCTTCAGACCCAGTCTATTGCAAGAGGAAAGGTAGTAACTTCTCATTTATAGCTAGCTGGAAGTGTCGTGTTCATGGCATCTTAATCTGAATAAACACTTTATAAAAGACATCCCTGATTCATGATATTTTTATGTGGCACAGCTGAGTTTTGTTGATCTTGCTGGCTCTGAAAGAGTTAAGAAGTCAGGTTCTTCTGGTAGTCAACTGAAAGAAGCGCAAAGTATCAACAAATCACTGTCTGCCCTTGGGGATGTTATAAGTGCGTTATCCTCTGGTGGACAACACATTCCTTACAGGAACCACAAGCTGACAATGCTAATGAGTGATTCACTTGGCGGTAACGCGAAGACACTCATGTTTGTTAACGTGTCTCCCGCTGAATCGAACTTGGATGAAACATACAACTCTTTATCGTACGTTTCCTCAATCTGTTCCGCTTTAATTCCCATCTGCTACCGTATTATACATTGCTATAGTTTTGGTAGGTATATTGAATCTGTTGGCATGTATTTGTATAGGTATGCATCAAGGGTTAGAACCATTGTGAATGATCCTAACAAGAACGTGAACTCGAAGGAAGTAGCTCGCCTAAAGAAGCTGGTGGCTTATTGGAAGGAGCAAGCTGGTCGAAGAGGGGACGAGGATGATCTTGAGGAGATTCAGGATGAGAGGCCGCCAGTGTCAAAAGACAGTAACACTAGATATGATGCTCGCCATTCATCTGACAGTCGCCATTCCATGTGAGGTATCTAGATCTTAATACGTGATATCGGTATACTAGTCAACGAGATGCATTCTCTGGCTGCAGGCTTTGGGATAATATAAGCTATTGGTCAAAAGAGAAAGAGACTTGTCTGGTTGTCTGGTCCATGGCACCGCAGTCAAGTTGATTGCGGAAGGTTGCCTCGGATGTTTTATTTACTGCTGGCACAGATTTGCCACTAGAAATTTGTATAGTCAGAAAAATGTGTATATTTTTTTGTGCAAACTTTTTGTGCCCTTTAGTACCCTGTTTGGGGAAAACTTAATCAGATCTGACTCATGTTAGAAATATGTTTGTTCCTTGTGCGATGATACTGAGATGAGTACCTTGAGGAAATGGAGACTGTTGCCTCGATTGCATGAGCAATGGTATCGATTGAAGTATAAAATTCTTGAATGATATGGCTACTACTGACTGCATCCACTTACTATATGATACTGAGTGAACGTTTCCATCTATCAAACTGGAAGTTCATACTGAGTACTGACCCTCCAGGTGTTCCTTTTTTTTTTTATCAACTTTGGTACTCTATATATAACTAGAAAACCATTACAACATATAATTTTAAGTCTCCTTATCCAAGTTACACGCAACTTGGACACGAAAAGGAACATACATACCTTTCCAAATCTGAATCTTATCAAAAGCACCATTAAACATCTTAGCAACAAGAAAGGTAGAGTGATTGAAAGTTTCATAATTTGACCTCCAACTATAACTATCTAAGGAATAGCAAAGATTTTTGAAAGCTACCAAGTCCTGTCTCCCACCTTCTTCCACCATTTTGAATCTGAACATTCTGTCCTTCATCTCTTCACGGATATTATCAAAGCAGATGGAGTAGATACCTTCACTAAGTGCAAGTTCTACTGCAATACGAGCTGCTTTTATCACCGCTAGATGCACCTTACAGGTGCTACTTATAATCTTGTTGAAAGCTAACACTGGGGTTCCTGTTGAATTTCTCAAAAGACCACCAATCTGTATCGGAAAGTCTTTCCTTTTAAAGACTTCAATACAAATAGAGGTAATACCTGTCGGAGGAGGCCGCCAAGGAGACAGATTTCCCATAAAAGATTGCTGCAGAGAGGAGGAGTCCGTGTACGCTGCAATGAAAGCTTGTTATGCTCAATGACAGTCCACCAAGCCAAGGTAGAATCATGTCTACACTTGTTTCTTGCATCATAAATCACCCACATCATATTTGCAACTTCAGACAGCTTACTTTTCCCCCACTTTTTTGCATTACAGATAAACCAATCAATGATAGCTTCATTATCAGAGATAGGAATATCCTGGATATCAAGAACAGTACTCCACAAAGAGGCAACAACACAACATCTAAAAAAACAGTGAGCTTGGGAATCTCTATCACCACAAAAGAAGCATTCTGAAGGGCCCTGAATACGCTTCCCAATATTACCTTGGCAAGGAGTTATACCATTGAGGAATTTCCAAAGAACTAACCTTGCTCTCGGGGGACAGATAGAGTGAAGGATCTTCTTTTTGATGAAAGAGCACTGATTATCTGACGAAGACTGACCCTGAGTCTGAGATTGTAGAAGAAGTTGAAACCCTGATTTGACATTGTAGGATTTATCCTTTGACGACATCCAGATCCAATGATTATCCTGAAAAGTGATACCAGACTTGAGAAAAGGTATATTCGACACCAATGATTTCCAAATTGGACTGTCCTTGTAAGAAGGACTAGCTTAGGTTATACAACTATTAGGGAAGTATAAACTTTTCAAAGTGGCAACCAACATAGAGTTAGGCTGCTCCAAAGCCCTCCATAACTGCTTTGTAAGAAGAGCTTTATTGAAGTCTTCTAAAGCTCTGAATCCTAATCCTCCCATATCATTCTCTTTGCAGACCTTCCTCCATTTCAACCAATGCATAGACTTGGTGCTCTTATTGCCTCCCCACCAGAAACCGGAGATGATAGAGTTAAGCTTATTAATAATGGTTTTAGGAAGAAGGAAAAGAGACATCGTATAACAGGGGATAGCTTGAAGAACACTCATCACCATAATAGATCGAGCAGCTTGAGACATTGGCACTAGTAGAAAAAAGATTTTAAATGACGCACTTTAAACCACGGTTAATCGCATAACCGTCATTTAAAAGTTTTAAACCACGGTTATTAGAATAACCGTCACAAAAATTCTCGGCGGGAGATTTTATACCACGGTTCTAGCTGGAACCGTCATATATAGCTTTAGGCGTTGCATTTTATACCACGGTTCTTCGTGGAACCGTCATATATATCTTGACGCGTTGTATTATATACCACGGTTCTGTGTGGAACCGTGGTATATAGCTTGACGCGTTGTATTTTAAACCACAGTTTTGTCAAAACCGTCGTTTTTAGTCGTGGTCAAACAACTTTAAATGACGGTTTCTTGGTAGAACCGTGGTATATAGTCTAAGCGGGAATTCAAATTTTCAGCGAAAATTAACGCGGCTCTTTCTCTTTCTCTTATTATATATATTCTCTTTCACTGTTTTACAACCAATTAACATTGTCGAACAAGGAACACATATATGCTCTGCAACTCTTCTTCTTGTTCTTCTTCTTCTTCTTCTACTCGCGGTAATTTTTGCAACCCACCGGCGCTCTTCGCCATACTGGAAAACAAGGAACACATGCTGCGCCTCTTCACTGTAATTTTTGCAAACCTAACCGGCGAACAAGGACATGCTCTGCGCCTCTTGTTTTCATGGTAATTTTTGCAACCCACACTAGCGAACAAGGAACACATGCTCTGTGCCTCTTCTTCAGTGTAATTTTTTGCAACCCTAACCGGCGAACAGCTCCGCCCTCTCTCATTCTCTTTCACGGTAATTTTGCAACTTACCGACAAACAAGGAACTTAATGTGACTTCACTCATTATTTAGCAACCCTAATTCACAAACAAGGAACATACATGTTCTGGCCTCTTCATTCTCTTCTGTCTGCGCTCTCTGTTGAGAAATTACGATTGAAGGTGGCGCCGCTAAATCGCCAGCGAACTGGAAAAAAATTCATAGACTATAAACCACGGTTTTATGTATAACCGTGGTTTATTATTGATTTTATACACTATATACCACGGTTTTAAGAATAACGGTCATTTATAACACACTTTATACCACGGTTCTATGCGGAACCGTCATATATAACACACTTTATACCACGGTTCTGACTCCCAACCGTGGTATAAAGTCAATGAAATATCACGGGAGAAGGGGTCTTAAACGACGGTTTCGACCAACCGTGGTTTTTTCACTTACTTTAAACGACGGTTATGAACCATCGTTTATAGCTATTTGTCAATATACGACGCGAGCATAAACCACGGTTCCTAACCGTGGTATATAGGCAAAATAACCGTGGTAAAAACATTTTCTGCACTAGTGTGGCTTAATCCATGAAGCGATTCTCTTCTGAACCGCAGTAATGATATACTCATAGATCTGAGATTTGTTCCTCCCAATCTTCAAAGGGAGTCCCAAATATCTAGAGAAAAAGGGGACTTCAACAACCCCCAAAGCGTTAGCGAACTGCGTTTTGAGATGCGGCATCAATTTCTTACTGAACACAATCTCTGATTTCTCCAAGTTCACTTGGTGCCCTGAAGCAAGGAGAAACTTGTTCACACTGTCATTCAAATACTTAACATTTTCAAACGAGGCCACCCCAAAGAAGATGATGTCATCCGCAAATGCTAAATGAGATATAGAAGGGCCTCCTTGCTTCATTTTGATGCCTTTGTAACCTCCTATCAAGTCAGAGTGATTAAGGAAGCTAGTTAATGCTTCCTGAACCAGAATAAATAGAAGAGGAGACAAAGGGTCTCCCTGTCTAATACCCCTCGTCTGCCGGAACAGGTGGCCCGGAGACCCGTTTAGAAGGATGGCACATCTAACCGATGAGATACAGTTCATAACAGGAGTGAGCCAATTAGGAGGAAAGCCCATAGCAATCAGAATCTTATGGATGAAACTCCATTCTAACCTGTCATAAGCTTTACTCAAATCTGTTTTCAATGCAAAACATCCTTTTTTTGAAGCTTGACTCCTCCCCATGAAATGAAGTAATTCCCCAGCTAGAATGATATTGTCTGTGATCAGCCGACCTTTAACAAAACCAGACTGATTCTCTGAAATGATCGACGGAAGCATCTTTTGTAGTCTTCTAGCTAAGACTTTAGAGACAATTTTGTAAGTGAAATTACACAAAGCAATAGGTCTGAAATTACTCATCTCCACCGCTCCTTTAGTTTTAGGAATAAGAGTGATGAAGTAGTCATTAAACCCATCTGGAATAGAACCTCCTCTAAGAATAGCTAACACCGAGTCTATGACTTGAGAGCCTACAGTTTGCCAATAAGTTTGGAAAAATTTTCCATTAAAACCATCTGGACCAGGCGATTTGTCTGCCCCAAGAAGTTTAGCCGCCTCCACCACTTCTGACTCAGAGTATGGAGAATTCAACTCATAGATGAAATCAACAGACAATCTTCCTCTGACTGCATCCTCAAATGTAGAATCCCCTCTAGGAGAGGAAGAGGTGAAAATATTCTGAAAATAGTCTCTAGAGATTCTTTCAAGTTCTGACCATTTGTAACACATCACTTGATTGGAGTCTTTGAGCCCGAAAATACTGTTAGCTCTTTGGTTATAAGAAGCTTTAGAATGGAAGTAACTAGTATTCTTGTCCCCTGATTTCACCCATGAGTCTCTAGACCTCTGTTTCCACCAAATCTCTTCTTTCACAGCCAGTAATTCAATCTCCATCAATAGCCTCTTTCTATTAGTATCCGACCCAAAAGAAGGAACTCTTTTAGTCAGACTTTCTAATTCAGCCCTCTTCCTCTGAATCTTCCATTTGATTTTCTTTAGAGACCATCCTTTCCATAGAGATAATTTCTTAGCACACTCACTGAGCTTTTGACCCAGATCCAGACAACAATTACCCCAAACCTCTATAATGATATCTCTGCATTTCTCTTCCAGACACCACCCATTTTCAAATTTGAATATTTTCTTTGGACTCCAAACAACCGGATAAGAATAGGACAATGGTCAGAGAATTCCCTAGGAAGATGTTCCACTGAGATATTAGGAAACATATTGATACCCAAAGAACAACTAAAAGCCCTATCCAGCCTACTCACCGAGTAACGGTCATTCAACTGACAATTAGAATAAGTACCTGCTTCCCCGAAGAAGCCCAGATCCTGTAACTGGCAAAATTGTATCACTCTCAACCCTCCAGGTGTTCCTGCTTCTAAGAATCAATCTGTTCTAAAGTAACCGCGGCCCATATTCGAGAATCTCGTACAATGATTACTTAATAAAGGTAAGAAGCGTGTAGAGCTGCTTTCAATGATCCCAGCATCTACCGTCACTTTCAACTAGTGCTTTTTCTATGGACAACGCTGGTTGATGGGTGTATTGAATGTACTTTAATCTTGTCTTAAAGGATCTTATTGGCCGTCTTGATAATTTCTCACATTATTTGTTTTACGGACTTTTCTCTTCTGTTTACAACTCTAGATGTTATCTAACACTATATCCTGCAAAAATTATAAGTTGTTTTACTGGATCTGGACTGAGTAGTTATTGGAGTAAATGAATTCAGTTATTGAAACGATACAGATAACTTTTTCAAGTGTAATAGGGATTATAGATTGATTACAAAAATGATGTTCCGAAGTTAAAAGTGAATTTTGAGTAGTATTATACAAAATTTATCATCACTTAAGAAAATCAGAATTGAAGTGCAATTTCAAGCGCTTGTGGTAAATTGATATCAAACGTACACTTACTGGTAAAAGTTGATTAATTTTTAGTATCTAAAATGAGTAGGCACATTTGTGGCTTGCGGCTGTAACTCTAGCTGTGTTTAAGGTTGATACGTGTCCATGTGTCTGGGCAAATTGTACAACATGCTGTATGAAAAGACTCTTACAATTGATCTTCATAACTAAGTTGAAGCATATTGATATGACTATAACTGATCGCTAGATGATGCCCTGTTACTATAATGCATTGATAGATTTCACTTACTCAGTTTGACTCGCTGCATAGAGTAAAATTTTGCTATCCAAATGTGGAGGGAAGTGAGTAGCAAAATATTTAGTACTTATGCTTTTTACAATATAGTATGTTCCAATCTTGTAACTAGAAAGATATTCTTCTTTTCTACTATTTCGAAGCCAATATTTAAAAAAGAATAACTGTATATAGCAAACTTACTGCTGGCATCAATTTCCTGTCAACAAATTGGATGATACTCTACATAAGGAATGTAAACATTGTGGTTAATCCAATGCTGATATACAACCTTTAGAAAGCAAACTGTACAAGTCAATGACATGGAAGCACGAATCAGAGACAGGATCACAGGATATGATACAAAATCAAGCAGGTCATTAATGATTGATCATCAGTATCACCATTATACCCACCACAATCAGATCTCGGAGTCCACCCATTATACCCACCACCATCAGACCTCGGAGTCCACTCCGACCCATATGCCGACGACGCAACCGGTGTAGTATCCGCAGTCATAGTACTTGTTACAAGAAGATAGTTTTCAAATAATATTTACATTTTATTGCTGATTGTAACAGATTTCTGTTAGTCGTTGCTAGCTGCACTTATGTGCCAGCTGTCTGTTATGAGCTACATATAAACTTGTAAATGCCATTCTTGAACATAGCATGAATATACATAGTCCTCTTCATTCTCGATCTCGTATGTCTGTCCTCTCCTGGCCTTGCGTGGTCGTATTTCCCTCATCAAGACGACCTGTGAGGTTAGTGTTGGAACGGTTGTTTGGGCATTACTATCTTGCTCTTCCTTCGTAATATTCCAATTCCCCAAGAGAAATGCTTATGACTATCAGCATCGAGTTGAAGGTCATTTATCAATTGCTAAATGTCACCATCCAGATCATAAGCATCTTGAATTTGCTGGAGCAAATCACTTTGCAACACAGACAGAGACATTTGAAGTATATCCGAACCCTCCATACGCGAAAGAGCGTCAGCAGCCAGATTCTCTTTCCCAGATCGATATTGTATTTTATAATCGAACTCTAGCAGTTTCGGTAACCATTGCTGCTGAATTTGAGTGTTTAAACGTTGCTCCAGCAGAAATTTCAACCTCCTTTGATCTTTACGGATAACAAAATGATTATGCAGCAGGTAATGTCGCCACTTTTGGACAGTTAAGATGACGGCAAGCAACTCTTTCTCATAAATTGACACAAGAAGCTGTGATCCGTGCAGGTGGCGACTAATATAGTCGAGTGGATGCCCTTCTTGCATTAGTACAACACCAATTCCATGGCCACATGCATCGGTTTCAACCACAAACTTCTTGTCAAATTGTGGTAGTGCCAACACGGGAGCTTCACACAGAGCTCGTTTGAGCCGTTGAAAAGCTAACGTCGCCTCTTCTGTCCAAATAAAAGCGTTCTTCTTTGTTAAAAGAGTCACAGGTCTAGCAATTGTACTGAAATTCATGATGAAGCGACGGTAATATCCCGTGAGACCTAAAAAACCCCTCAATTGCTTCAGGGATTTAGGGATTGGCCAGTCACGTACTGCTTGAACCTTCTTTGGGTCAGTGGAAATTCCATGTTTAAAGATATAATGACCCAAATATTCAACTCTGTCTACTGCAAATGCACACTTGTTCCTCTTAGCAAATAAGTGATGCTGCCGCATCGTTTCAAAAACCTGTCTCAGATGCTCAGTGTGACTTTCCAGAGAAGAGCAGTAAACGAGTATGTCGTCGAAGAAAATTAAGACAAATTTTCAAAGGAAATCACTAAACACTGAATTCATCAACCCTTGGAATGTTGCCGTGCGTTAGTGAGACCAAACGGCATGACAAGATATTTGAAGTGACCAGAGTGAGTTTTGAAGGCGGTCTTGTGGATATCCTCTACTTCCATCCAAACTTGGTGATAACCAGCACGCAAGTCTATTTTAGAATAGACACATGATCCTCCAAGTTCATCCATCAAGTCACTGATAAGAGGAATTGGAAACTTGTCTTTTACCATTGCAGCATTGAGATTTCTGTAATCAACACATAAACGCCATGTCCCGTCTTTCTTTTTCACGAGAACCACTGGTGATGCATAAGAACTCGAACTATGCTGTATAGTACCTTGAGACAACATATCCTTGATGATATTGTCGATTTCGTTCTTTTGTTGTAATGAATATCTGTAGGGCCGTAAGTTGACAGGACTAGCACCAGGAAGGAGAGGGATGGAATGGTTATGACATTGACGAAATGGTGGCAGTGAAGTGGGTTCCTGAAATATGTCCTTGAACTCGAGCAACAATTCATCAATGACTGGTAACGTTGGAGAAGGTGCTGTTGCTAGGAGTTCAATATCGACTGCAGAGTAGTCCTGTTGGACACAAATCATGGATAGTTGAATGTCCTTTTCATAATATTTATCCAATTTCTTGACTTTAATTGAACGAACAGATCCAGACTTGATGCCGTTAAGGATCATCTTCCTTTTCTTCCATTTAAACTTCATCACCAGATTCTTGAAGTCCCACTTAACTGCACCTAAAGTCTCCAACCATTGAATGCCCAGTACCATATCACAACAACTGGGAGGGATGATCATTAATTCTGCCTGAAAGTCAGTACCTGGAAACTCCAAGAAAGTTTCTCCACCTTTCCCGTTATTGGTAGGGTACTACCATCAGCCCCAGACACCTTGATATTACCAATTGGTTGAATTTTACAACCTAATCGTTTAGCCACTGTTGCATCCAAGTTATGAGTGCTATCTGAATCGATAAGGATGAAAAGAGGTCGACCCTTGTGAATATTACAGAATATAATATTACTAACTAACGTCTATATTAATTAGCTCCTATTCTTTCTCCATCCACTACTCTAGTTAGTTAGTTCCACTAACTTAGTCTCTATTCACGTTCCTAACTTTACTCGGTAATCCTAAATATTAGGATCTACTAAACGGTGTATCTTATGTATTTAAAGCCATGTGATTAATAGAAGCCGAAGTGCAGAATTACTTTCATAATATGGTATCAGCCTAAAACGTTCCTCACTGTTCCCCTCCTCTCTGCGTTCTCTCTCCCCTGCCTCCATCACCTCCACCCGGCACTTCCCTTCCCCCTGCGCTGCTCTCCCTTTCCCATGGCTAATCTTGCCACCACTATTACCAACCCACATGACAGCACCAAACCATTCCTAATCGTCAACTTCAACAACGTCATTAAATTAACCCCCCACAACTATATCACATGGAAGACCCAACTCCAGGCGATCCTCACCGGCTACGATCTGTTGGGTTATGTTGACGGCACTCATCCGGCGCCAGCACAAGACCCTGAGTCCCCCGCTCCCCTCCACCAACCGTCCACAACATCACCACATCTTCTGGGAGTGCTTGGCATCATCGCCTCGGACACCCAGCCACATCTACCTATCAGTTCATTCATAATAAATTTCCATTTTGTACTCCCAATTATTCGCAATCTGACTGTGCTTCATGCCAGTTAAATAAGAGTCACAAACTCCCTTTTTATGTTTCCAGTTTAACGTCTAACGATGCGCTTGAGATTATATTTAGTGACGTGTGGACATCTCCAGTTCCGTCCTACAGTGGATATAAATACTTTGTTTTGTTTGTTGACCACTATACCAGATATACATGGTTATATCCTCTCAAACGAAAAAGTGAGGTCTCCCTCATTTTCCCACAATACCAAAAACTCGTCGAAACATACTTCGGCAAACAAATTAAAATATTATATACCGATAATGGTGGCGAATACATTGCCCTCGCCTCCTATCTCAAAAATAATGGGATCAGTCACTTCACTACACCACCCCATACCCCTGAACATAATGGCATCTCTGAACGAAAAAATCGTCATGTGGTAGAAACGGGTCTAGCCTTACTTACCTACTCTGGCTTGCCCATTATATTCTGGCCACACGCCATGCTCACAGCCGTTTATCTCATAAATCGTTTACCCACCCCTACTCTACAACAACACACCCCGTATTATTGCCTCTTAAAGAAAAATGTGGAATACGACAAGTTAAAGAGTTTTGGCTGTTTGTGTTACCCATGGTTAAAACCATACACTACTAATAAGTTGGACCCAAAGTCCATTGCTTGCATTTTTGTAGGATATTCCACGTCTCAACATGCGTATTACTGTCTCGATCCAATCACCTACAAAGTCTATGTTTCTCGTCATGTTCAATTCCTGGAACATACATTTCCATATAAAAATCAGCCCTCATCCCCACCTACCGACACGAATGCCGCACACCCAGACGCGTGGACAACTCTGTCCATCCCGTCTCCCCTCACGTCGGCCCCGTCCCCCTCACCCCACGCCAGCCCATTTCACCAAGGCCCACCCACGTGCACCACACCTACAGCTTCCCCAACCCTACCTCTGCCATCGCCCCAGTCGCCCTCCCCTAACACTCCCACACACGCGCTCCCTCAGCCAGCACCAACCCATCCCTCTCCCGGCCCACCCCAACATTCTACCCAACGCTCCATTCTCGGCCCATACACACCGATCCCCACCTCCCCCCAATCCCCTACCCCAAACCCAACTACACCTCCACCCGTTCAAACCATTACCCCGTCCTCGTCCCTCCCAACTCAACCATCTCTCAACCCCACCACGCCTCCATCCATTCAAACAATTCCTGACCGCACCATTGTAACCCGCTCTCAACACGGCATCACAAAACCGATCCAGAAGCTCAACCTCACGGTCCAAACCTCCTCCACCCCAGAACCAAGAACCATCACTCAAGCCTTAAAACATCCATCCTGGAGGAGTGCTATGCAACAAGAGTACGACGCCCTCCTAAATAATAACACCTGGACTCTTGTTCCCCCCCAACCAAATCAAAACATTGTCACCACCAAATGGATCTACCGTACCAAATATAATCCTGATGGATCCGTCGATCGTTTGAAAGCCCGCCTCGTTGCCAAAGGGTTCACCCAACGCCCAGGCTGGGATTACAATGAGACATACAGTCCGGTGGTCAAACCAATAACCGTCCGCGTCGTTCTCACTCTTGCTGTCTCCAACAACTGGCCACTCCGACAATTGGACATCAACAATGCGTTTCTACAAGGGTCCCTCCCTGAAGAAGTGTACGTATCCCAACCACCTGGGTTTTCAGATCCCGATCGTCCCACACACGTCTGCCGCCTTCACAAAGCATTATACGGCCTCCGGCAAGCACCACGGGCATGGTACACCGAGCTCAAAAACTACCTCCACAGTCAAGGTTTCTCTCACTCTGAATCCGACACTTCACTCTTCATATATCGTCACAATCAAGTCACCCTTCTCCTCCTTGTCTACGTCGATGATATCATCATCACCGACAACACCTCTACAGCCGTCAATGACCTCATCACAAAACTCCCCCGTCGATTTTCCCTCAAAGACCTTGGCACCCTCTCATACTTTCTTGGTGTCGAGGTCATACCTTGTAACGGTGGGTTATTCCTTTCCCAACGCAAATATATTCTTGATATCCTCACCAAAGCAGGCATGGCCGACTGCAAATCCTCACCCACACCGATCTCCGCTTCCACACCACTTCTCCGTAGCACCACCGATCACCTAGACAATCCCACCACATACCGACCCTTGTTGGCAGCTTACAATACCTCGGGCTCACTCGCCCCGATATAGCCTTCACCGTCAACCGACTATCCCAGTTTATGCAAACACCAAGTACTCATCATTGGCATGCCCTCAAACGACTACTACGTTACTTAGCAGGCACTCTCACAAATGGTATTCACATTCAACCCCACAAAGCCACCACCATTCTTGCCTACTCCGATGCAGACTGGGCTGGTGATCATGATGATTATGTCTCCACCACTGGCTATATCATCTATCTTGGCTCCACTGCCGTCTCCTGGAGCTCCTGCAAACAACGTGCAGTTGCACGCTCATCCACTGAAGCGGAATACAAAGCTCTCGCCGATACTGCATCAGAAGTATTGTGGCTTCTCTCTCTGCTCTCTGAATTACATCATCACGTCAAACCTCCGATCATTCACTGTGACAACATGGGAGCCACTTTTCTTTCCTCCAATCCCGTCTTCCACTCACGGATGAAACATGTTGGCATCGCTTACCACTTCGTCCGTCAAAAGGTCCAAGAGGGAATCTTCAAGGTTCAACATATTCCAACAACTGACCAACTCGCGGATGTCCTCACCAAGGCACTTCCACGGCTGCAATTTGATAACAATGTCTCCAAGCTTGGCCTACTTCCACGACCGTCCAGCTTGCGGGGGCATATTACAGAATATAATATTACTAACTAACGTCTATATTAATTAGCTCCTATTCTTTCTCCATCCACTACTCTAGTTAGTTAGTTCCACTAACTTAGTCTCTATTCACGTTCCTAACTTTACTCGGTAATCCTAAATATTAGGATCTACTAAACGGTGTATCTTATGTATTTAAAGCCATGTGATTAATAGAAGCCGAAGTGCAGAATTACTTTCATAATAGTGAATGCCCTTGACCCTCATTGTAACACCCCGACCACTAATTTGTAATTAAAGACGATTACTAAGGTCCATCACAAATAATATCGCAGCGGAAAAACAAATTAATTAAACTCCAAAGTAACGGTCTGACTAGCAGAATACATACCGAGTAACCCCACTGTTAAATTACACGTCCAAAATATCAACATGCTGAGTTCCAAGATTCCGGAACATACAAAAGTCTAGATGGAATTTCCAAACACGAGTATGATGGAAAGCAAAAGTTTTCCCCGTACCTAAATCTACCCCGCCTACTCTCGGTCGGGTCTCCTCAGCATCCTGTACCTGAAATGGGGGTGCCCAAACGGGCTCAGCAAACTACGCTGGTATGAAAACATGCAGCCCACAAGCTACCGGGCCACACACGACTAATTTGGTCATTAACATGTAGTTCATTTACATGATCAATATAAAATAACAGTAAACATGACAGCGTACATAACACAAGCAATGCAATCAAGAAGATAACACCCCATACAAAAACAAGACGCCATGAGTCGAGTCAGTGTTCTGTTCTATTATCGTAATATGCTTCACTTAATCATTTGAGGATAATCCACACAATGGGACCGTCAATTCTCTTATTTGTTATATCATTTAACTCGGTATAATTTGATCGAGTTAGAAAGGTATGAATAAACTCTTCAGGAGAGAATGGGACTCTCGCGAATTTTCATGGGGAACCGGGAATCGGTCCCACCGAGATTAATGTAACTGCCTCTTATTGTATGTATACAGGTATTTAGCCCAACGGGAGAATGTGCTGTTCTTCCATGCAGAATCCTACCGCTGGTGTACAATGCGTCTTAGTATCGGACTGATGAAGAACAGAGAATTGGAAATACTAAAGAACTTAACTGACTTTAATATTAAAGCACGTATCACACCTGATACAAGTTAATCACGTACAACTTGCACTCCCTAATGTTATCACGAGTACTATTACTCAGCTCACGTCTAGTAGCGACTATCCCACAATTCCCAGCCCCTGAAGTTCTACCCCGTGAACAGCTTCAGGTTATAAACCCAGATTGATATTATAATTGCTGCGAATCGCCTCACATAAGAATCCCTCTTGTGTTTCCCGTGTTTCCCACTCGGTTTTTCTAATTTTTAAAACCTTAACCTCTAACCCTAGTATCTCCGCTCCCTTTATAGATATCGAGTTGTTGAGTTACATATCGCTATTGAAGATTTTATTTATCTTTAATAGATAGATAAAATCTTACTTAATATCTTCTATCTTCTCTCTTTGCTCTCTCGGTTTAGGACTGAACGCGTCTTCAGGGATTGGTCTTTTTGTACTTGTCAGTTTGAAACTGAGTTTGCCGATCAAAACAGCACTAACAGTTTCCCCCTTTTTGATGCGGCAAACCATTGAAGTCTTGAACAGCTTGGATTGATTCCCCCTGAGTCTTGTGCCCAGATGGATTTGCATAACTTGAACAGCTTGGATTGATTCCCCCTGAGTCTTGTGCCCAGATGGCTTCGCATAAAACCGTTCCCCCTTAATTTCGCATGTCTTCCAGTTAATCCTGTACTTTGTATAACACTCACAACCTTTCAAGCGTAAAGTGATTCATAAAAGAAATTGAAGTAATAGTGAAACAGAGATTTGTAAGCGTTAGAGGAAAGACTTAGCATAAACAATATTCAAGAATGCAGTTAAGCGAAAGGTAGAACTGTAGCATTAGTATATCCAAAATGTGGCTAGTATTGCGAAGCCAGTACATGCTAATCACAGAAAAGATTGTAGTTTTGCCATCCACCACAATTCAAGTACCAATACAGAATCATAGGAATCAAGAACAGTTAAGAACAAAAATCCAAACATTCAAGAACAGTTCAAAGACTTCTAAACACCTTCCCCCTTTTGCCTCATCAAAAAGACCAATGTCTAACAAACGCAAGAGCTAATTACAGACACAAACAATCATTAAACTTTCTCAGAAGATTCAGAATCTGGCACCGGCATAAGAACATCTAGCTTATCTTCCAGCCTCGCCAAGTGTGCCATTACTCGCTTCTCCAAAGCCTGAACTGAGTCTAGAACTGACTGGATCAGAGAGTGCAGCATGGGATCCTGAACAGCCTGGTTCTCAGTCTTGGCGGTGTGTTGACCTACTTGTTTAAGTTGCCAGCCTGACTCAGAGAGTTCCATGCCCATCTTGGAAAGAGTGGCCAAAGCGAGATAGCTCGTTGGTTGAGCGGGGATGAAGAAGGCATCTTCCAGAGAAATCTGATGATACTTGAGCACCTTCGTCAGCCAGAACGGATAAGGAATTGACGGCTTGGAGCTGTTAATGACACTCCTCAGATGGGAAATAATCATCCTAGGCAGAGATAGATGTATCTTCCTATCAAGACACCACATGACCGCAAGATCCGCTGGTGTAACCTTATCTCTCATATCAGACCTTGGAAGAAGACATTGATAGGTGATCATATGTAACAGACGAGGCAAAACTGCTAAATCCCGCTGTGGGTAGTGCTTGAGTCTAGAACTCACGCGTGCCAAGGCAAAATGATCGACTACCTCGGTATGGGGCGCTACCTCAATTTTCTGGGAATTAAACTCAGCCAGACCGTCTAGGGGAACTTCTAACATCATAGCAAGCCATGCAGGTGAAATTATCATTTTCTTGCCAGCAACTTCAGTCTTGAATTCAAAGGGAGATAGAAATTCCATATTTTGAATAAAGGGAAACAGATATTCGGGGTAATATACAGTCTCAGACTTAAGCAATTTATCCCAACCTTGGAAACGTAAGGCATCACCTAAAGACTCTAACGAGTTATTCTCCAGCCAGTCACAGTCTATCAGCTTACCAGGGACAATATCCGATTCGAGGAGGGCACGGCCGAAGACTGGCTTCTGAGGGTAAGCACGACTTGGATTTTGTGATCTTTCAAGATTAAATTCCTTTGCCTTAGCTTTGGACAGAAGTTTACCCACAGACTTCTTGCGCTTCGGAGACCGGGATTGTTGAGCAGAAGAGCTTGCAACCTTGCGCTTCGAGGACGGTGCAGAGGTATACCCAGGTGTAGATGGCGGTTTCTTGGAGCGATCTCGCAGTCCACGTCTGGTGGGATTCGTAGGTGGAGATTGGAGGTCCTCTTCAGTCGGGGTCGCCGAGGAAGCGCTGCCACTGAGCTTCGTGGCTTCTGCATTAGGGTTTGGAGAGTTTACATCCGGAGAGGGTTTTGAGGTAGAATCGTGAATGGGCTGCGAAACTTCTTGTTCAATTGGCTTCTCCATAGCCAGTGGGCGTACATTTTCGTCGACGATGAGATGGTCGAAGGAGTCCATAGCCGGTAGAAGAGAGAATTCGAGTTCGATTTGAGACAGAGAAGGATGACCAGAAGAGAGGATTGTGTTTGTAAAACAGAGAGTAGAGAGTGAGAGAAAATGCAGAAAGTATATCAAACGTCTTTAGTAACAGTGAGAGATGACATCATGTTGTTCCTTTAAATATGTTTTTAAATAAAATGGAGCGAAGGGAATGGAATAGGCCGTTACGAAACATGTTTTCTCAGTTCTAGACTAAGTTTCGCATAACACAATGTACCGTAATAAGTGAAGTTGTTTAGTGGGGCGTCCAAGGAGATCAAATAATACAACCTACTAAATGGAGAAAGTGGACACTCCGTGGTTTATGGATATATGCACATATGCAGTGGCACACTTGTATTACCGAAATAGTTCCACCTTTCTTTCACTTTCCATTGAATCGACAAGGGGCAAGAAGTACAGTCTTATTCCACTGAACCTTTCATCGCCACAGATTCATACTCACAGTCTGATTCTTTAAAAATTCCCTTCTTTAGATTCTGTGTTTTCATGTTACGAACAGGAACTCGACTTTTACTCCTTATCTTTGTAGCAGCGTTGGGTCAACTTGCCCAGAGCAGTTGCCCTTAGGAAGTTAGGTGATAAGGCACCCTTAAAGACTTAATAGCTAGATAAGAGAGGCCAATGCTGTTTTCTCTTTCTCTTTTTGGTTTAAAAATTAGAGCGTTGAGTATCAAACTGTGAGCAGCGGAATCTCTTGCCTCGTTCATACCACCATTCTATCCTTCAAACCAAGGTCATTCATGAATACAAGCATGGCACTGTATATAGACTTATGATCCATGTTAGACAGCGGAGGGTAAATTATTTCCCCAGGTATTAGGATGTATATCAGTTATGATCTCAGAAAATGAATAGCTACTTGGACTTGCACAAAACTTATTAATCACAGAGTATGGTAAATGGTTATGTAAAAACCCATTAAGAACTGTGGTTGCAATGTTATGAAACAGACTTGACCATTCTCAACACTAAAAAAAATTACAACGACCTTAGTGTAAAACTGAAAATGTTAAATTGTGGAAGGAAAGAAACTAGAAATAGGAAAACAAATTCTCACTTCGTGTCAACCATGCCTATTTCAAACCTAAGTTTCTCGAAGATTTCTCTTGGTAAGGGCTTGGTAAAAATGTCAGCTAATTGCTTGTCTGTTGAACAGTGAAGTAGAATGACGGTGCCGTGTTCAACATGATCTCGAATAAAGTGATGACGAATATCTATATGTTTGGACCTTGAGTGATGAACAGGATTCTTTGTAAGCTCAATAGTACTTGTGTTGTCACAATAGATTGGGACGGGTATAAAAGAGAGACCATAGTCTTCAAGTTGTCTATGTAACCACAGGATTTGTGCACAACAAGCAGCAGCAGCTACATATTCAGCCTCAGTTGTGGACAGAGCAACAGATGCTTGTTTCCTTGACGACCATGCGACCAGATTTGATCCGAAGAACTGCGCAGTACCCGTGGTGCTCTTTCTATCAGTAAGAGATCCTCCAAAGTCAGCATCCGTGTAAGCAGCAAGAGTAGGTAGTGATTCTGCGGTGTACAATAAACCTAGTGAGGATGTCCCCTGAAGATAACGAAATATGCGTTTCACGGCCTTGACATGGGGTACTTTTGGATGAGCCTGAAATCGTGCACAGAAACAGACACTTTGCATGATATCTGGTCTACTAGCTGTAAGATAGAGGAGGGAACCAATCATTCCTCTATAAACCGTGGGATCCGTGGACTCTGCATCGGGTTCCAGACCTAGTCTGAGAGTAGTAGACATTGGCGTGAGCATCGGCTTGCTCTCATGGAATTTATATTTGGTTAAAAGCTCAAGTGTATACTTTGTCTGACTGATGTACGTCCCATCTGCTGTCTGCCTAATCTGGAGTCCGAGAAAGAAGGTGAGCTCACCCATATTACTCATTTGAAATTCTTTGGTCATCATAGAAGCAAACCCTTGTGTCAGACTGGAACTGGTAGAACCAAAAACAATGTCATCGACATAGATCTGTACCAACAGCTTGTCTGCCCCGTTTTCTTTGATGAACAACGTGCGATCCACCTTTCCCCGTTTAAAATCTTGTTGTAAAAGAAAGGAAGTGAGCCGCTCATACCAGGCCCTTGGCGCTTGCTTGAGACCATATAGAGCTTTCTTTAATCGAAACACATAATCAGGTTTCTCTGGATCAACAAAACCAGGAGGCTGAGAAACGTATACTTCTTCTTTGAGATGTCCATTCAAGAATGCACACTTCACATCCATTTGATAAAGAGTGAATTTGTGTAATGTGGCAAACGCAATGAGAAGTCGGATAGCCTCAAGGCGTGCAACTGGAGCGTAGGTTTCATCGAAATCCAAGCCTTCTTGTTGGTTGTAACCTTTGGCCACCAATCGTGCCTTGTTCCTTGAAATGTGCCCTTCTGAGTCAAGCTTATTCCTATAGACCCACTTGGTTCCAATAATATTTTGATCTTTTGGTTTAACGACAAGTTCCCACACATCATTCCGCACAAACTCATTCAGCTCCTCATGCATGGCATTGATCCAGCTCTCATCCTCCAATGCTTCTTTCACAGTTTTAGGTTCTGTTGTAGAAACAAAACCAAAGAAGGCGCAGAAGTTTTGTGTGGTAGATCGAGTTCTTACTCCTGTGTCCAAGTCTGACAGAATGTTTGTGATGTCAATGCCTGGAGCATTCCTAGCCGTCAAGCGATGAGGTGCTTCTGTTGACTGTCGTTGTGAAGCATTAGTGTCGATTGGTACAGTCGGAGGCTGTTCTGAGTTCGGAGCTGATGGAGGTAATGTTTCAGCTTGAGTAAGTTCTTCTTCTGAATCACCTCCTGAACTATCGTCAAGTGAAGCGATTCCATCTTTAGCCTGAAATAGATCCTCGACTGTTCCTTGGCTTGACCTTCCTCCAAAATTGTTCTCATCAAACTTTACATTTGTGGATTCTTCTACCACAAGAGTCCGTTTGTTGAAAACCCGATATGCCTTGCTCTTCATAGCGTAACCAAGGAAAACTCCAATATCACTTCTCTTATCGAATTTTCCCAATCGATTTTTCCCATTGTTATGAATATAACATGTGCATCCAAACACTCTAAGATGTGTAATAGATGGTTTACGTCCTTTGAACAATTCGTAAGGGGTCTTAAGTAGTATGGGTCGGATAAGAGCTCTGTTGAGTATGTAGCAAGCAGAATTGATAGCTTCCCCCCAAAAGCTAGATGAAAGTCCACTGCTGTTCAGCATAGTACGAGCCATCTCCTGGAGAGTCCTATTCTTGCGTTCTACAACACCATTCTGCTGGGGTGTTCTGGCTGCAGAGTAAGTATGGGTTATTCCAGTATCAGTACTGAACTGAGACATTCTCTGATTAAGGAATTCTGTTCCCTGGTCAGTACGTATGCATTTTACCGTACTCTCAGTTTGAGTCTGAAGTTGTAAGATCAGGTTCTTGATCTCATTAAAAGCCTGATCCTTGTGATGAAGCAGAATAGTCCAAGTATACCTTGAGTAGTCATCGACAACCACCAAAACGTATCTCTTTCCAGACCTACTTCGTACTCTCATAGGCCCCATTAGATCCATGTGTAGTAGATCTAGAATTTTTGTGCTGCTGACCATACCCTTAGACTTGTGTGAAACATGTGTAAGCTTATTCAAGGCACAATCTTGACAAATCGTGCTATGATCAAGTTTCTTTTCTGGCAGTCCATGCACCAAACCCTTTATCCTGAGTTTATTGATTAACCGATGATGTGCATGCCCCAGCCTTCGATGCCACAGCAATGCGTCCTCCTCGTTGACCGTGAGACATGATAAATCATTCTGATCACTAACGTCTACCATGTAGAGATTGCCTACTCTACAACCTTGGAGCAAAACTTCCTGTGTTGCCTTGTTACGTATCTGAAAACCGTTAGAATCAAACACAACCTCGGATGGACCTTTATCACAAACTTGTGAGACGCTAAGTAGATCATGACTGAGGCCCTCTACCAGACTAACTTTATCAATGCAATGTTCTTTTCCAATTGTCCCAATTCCGATTATTCTACCTTTCCCATTGTTGCCAAAGGTTACTTTACCTCCTCGTTGTTCAACTAGAGTATTAAATTTTCTTCTATCACCACTCATATGTCTTGAACAGCCGCTGTCCATCAGCCACCAATTGTCGTGTTGTGCAGCTGTTAGTGCCTATGATCAAGTAATTACTTGTTAGTTTTAGGTACCCAAACCTGTCTAATCGTGGTTTTCTTTCGATACGAAGAACTGTCTCTGATTTGGTCAGTTCTATACTGGGAATGGACTCTGGATGTACGAGAGGTATGTCTAGAGTTCAAGGCTCTACAAAACCCTATACTATGACCATGCTTATGACAAAACTGACAAAAATACTTAGTTCTAGAGTTTTGAGAACTAGGAGTTTTATATATATTTGATGAGTTTGATGTTTCTACTCTTTTCTTTCCAGTCAACATTTGTGTTAGATCGGCTTTTCCTGTATACCAAACTGGATTCTGATGGGAATCTATTTCTTTTTCTCTAGAGATTCCTGACAACTTGTTTGTCAAAATTTCATTTTCTTTCTTCGTATTCTCACAGCCTTTCTGAAGAGACCTAAACTCAATTTGTGCCCATTCAGGTAAACATTCAATCCTTTCTACCAAGGGTTTTACAAACTTGATTTGAGGGAATTTTTTAACTTGGTTTTCCACGACAGGTTCCTTAGGCACCTCTAATTTAGACAACTTAGATTCAAGCAGTTTAATTTTAACAACAGCAGTAGTTAGTAAGTTAAAGATTTCCTTTTTAGATAAGGAATTGAAAGCACTTTCAACGAGTTCAGGACTTACCTCATCTGCTTCAAGTACCTTCTTCCAGTCTTCACTAGCCATCATACAGTAATCCTTGTCTGATGCTGCGCTTACTTCTTCATCTTCCTCGACCACGACCGTCATGCACACTTCAGCTGTTTCTTCTGTTTCTGAGTCTGTGTCTGAGACGTCTTGCCCCCAAGCTGCAGCTGCCGCTTCAGTAAACTTCTTGACTTTGTCATGAAAATTTTCTTTCGGTTTTAATGTGCAATCTTTGACCACATGTCCCGGTTTATTGCACCTAAAGCATATGATCTGGTCTTTCTTGACTTTGGTTTTATCAAATCTAGACCCCGACCCTCGCTTTCCTCCGAATATCTTCCTAATTCCATTGGCAATCATGGTAATCTCCTCATCCTCATCAGTATTCCCACTTTCCTTCTCTTTATCATTTGATACTTTGTTGGCCTTCAGTGCCAGGTCTTTATTCACCCCTGGAATTGCCAGTTCCCCTCTCATCTTTCCCTCGTATACTGTCAGTTCTGAGCCCATCTCTTCAAAAGATAATTTTAAAATCCTTCGTGGTCTCCAACAATGTGGCAAAGTTCAGCCAGTCTTTATCGAGACTATCCAGAAATCTCTCATTCACCACATCATTGTCAAGAGTCACCCCGACAGCCTTGAGCTCACACAAAATCTTGTCGAATCTCTCCAGTGTCTCAGATATGGTCTCACTGTCTGACATCTTGAAATTATCAAGCTGTCTTTTAAGCTGCTTTCCTTTAGCCTTTTTCACTGAATCAGTTCCCGCATATGCGGTTTTGAGGAACTCCCATACTTCTTTAGCGGTGCGCAGTCCCAACACCTTTTGTTGGTCTGAGTCTGACAACGATGACATTATAACCCTTCGTGCTTGTCTGTTCTTACTGATCATCTTGTTGTCGCTTTCACTCCAGCTGGCCCTAGGTTTCTCCTTGGTAACTCCGTTATCCTCGAACTTGGGTTTTAGGTCGCCATCAGTGACCACGTCCCATAATTGTAGGTCGATGGATATCAGTTGATCTTCCATCTGTTCACACCAGCTGGTGTAGTTGAACTTCGTCAACTTAGGAGGTTTGACGTTGTAGGAATTCATCTCGATCTACCCTGAAGAAGTTTCTTCAAAATGAGGGTAACCTTGCTCTGATACCAATTGGAATCCTACCGCTGGTGTACAATGCGTCTTAGTATCGGACTGATGAAGAACAGAGAATTGGAAATACTAAAGAACTTAACCGACTTTAATATTAAAGCACGTATCACACCTGATACAAGTTAATCACGTACAACTTGCACTCCCTAATGTTATCACGAGTACTATTACTCAGCTCACGTCTAGTAGCGACTATCCCACAATTCCCAGCCCCTGAAGTTCTACCCCGTGAACAGCTTCAGGTTATAAACCCAGATTGATATTATAATTGCTGCGAATCGCCTCACATAAGAATCCCTCTTGTGTTTCCCGTGTTTCCCACTCGGTTTTTCTAATTTTAAAACCTTAACCTAACCCTAGTATCTCCGCTCCCTTTATAGATATCGAGTTGTTGAGTTACATATCGCTATTGAAGATTTTATTTATCTTTAATAGATAGATAAAATCTTACTTAATATCTTCTATCTTCTCTCTTTGCTCTCTCGGTTTAGGACTGACCGCGTCTTCAGGGATTGGTCTTTTTGTACTTGTCAGTTTGAAACCGAGTTTGCCGATCAAAACAGCACTAACATTCCACCACAAGTAAAAGCGGGTATTTAGCCCAACAGGAGAATTTAGTATTCTCCCACCACATGATAATACGGGTATTTAGCCCAACGGGAGAATGTAGTATTCTCCCACCACCGTCGCAACGTACATTTAGTTGGAAGACGATCTGATGCAGATACGGCTCCTGAGATTTGCATGCATGGCCAGAGAAATTCTTCTGGGCTCCTCGCTTCTCATAGCGTAGGATATGTTAGGTGTCACATAAGGACGTTTAACAAGAACACTAATGTGATTTGTCGGTTACCACATTTACAGTTAACGACGTTTGTTTACAAGGGAAGTTAGTGAGAAACTTGAGTACAAGTTCTTGGTATATTAATACGTAGGTGTTTAATCCACTGGTAATGTAGTGTTGTATGCGTGGAACATACACGTTACAGTTAGTATCGTTCACACACATAAATAACACAACCGTGCACAAGAGTAATACAACGTTTTACATGTAATTATCTTGGTCGTTAATTCACACAACAAATAACACACAAGCCGGTGTAATCCGGTAGCAAGCAGGTTGCAAGAATCCCATACCGTTCATCGTAGATTGTACTTGACTAAATTTCCGGTCAACGTCTGGTCGAATATAATCCTATAACAGATTTAACTGAGAGTGTTAATTGAGTTACTCTCGTACGAGTATTTGCTGTATTATTTGGCAGTTACGTATTCTCGTTATTTCATGTGAGGTTTATTTCTTTACGCTTAGGTAGTTCCTTTAGCCTCTTAACCTTATTTTATGTTTAGGGTATTTATATACTTTTTAAATCATATAGTCTTAATTATATTGTGTGGTAATTTCTTTTAACTACCTTATGATTTTATGTATAACATTTTATGTTATATCTTTTGATTTATCATTTTTAAATCCTTTAATGTATATATATACATGTATTATTTATGTTACGTGTTTATAATTATCTAAATGACATAACAACTATATAACCTCCCAAATTATATTTACATGTCACTCATGGACATATTATTCCCATAACTCTTATTAATTACAAATTACCCACGCGTAATATCAAGTAGTTACAATTAAATTCCTTATAACTATTTAACCCATAGTTTTAATTCCATAATCCCTTTAATCAAAATTCTTTTTCTAACTCCTCCAAATATCCACATAGGACCTATAATTATTTAAATTCAAATACTTACCCCTATATTTTTGGTTATTTACAAAACAATCCCAATAATTCATAAACTTAACATTTTACTTTAATTACATTATATTATATAGTTTAATTATTCCTTATTTAATTAAATTACAAATTAACCACCAATAATTCGTTAATTACCAATTGACATTATAACTTTTAAAAATTACATTTTGGCCCACAATTTTTTGGCTTTAACAAATATTTCTTATAATTACAATTTAACCCCAAAAATCTTATAACCTTTACATAATAACTTATAACCTATTGTTTTAATATTAAATTCCTTTGATTACCAAAGTGGACACCTATATTTTCATAAATTACATTCTAACCCCATTCAATTTCGGCTTTCACATATAACTTTCCATAAATTACATTTTCACCCCAAAACTTTTATAAACTTTATATTTTACATTATAATTCATTTCTAACCCAAATTTTTGGTCAACACTTTGACTAACACTTATTTAATTCCTAATACACTTATATACCCAGAATTTTATAAATTCGGCTAAGCACCAAATTTTCCAGAAATTACAAAGTAGCCATAAAACTTTATAAATTGTTATTTTAACACTTAAACTCTTGTTTAATTTAACCAAAATTCATAATATTAATTCTTACATTATAATATATCATAATTATGCCAAGGATACATATAATTTTCGGAACTTACCATTTGTACCTCAAACTTTCCAAAATTCACAATTTTACCACATAACTTATTAAGATAGTCATTTAAACACTAGTAATTATTTCTAACTTACCCAAAATTCTTAATATGAGTTTATACACTATATTATATCAAAGTTCACCAAATTTAATATATAATTTCGGCCACAATTAAATCTAGACACCAAGTTTTGGTAAATTACATCTTTTACCCTTAAACTTATAAACTTAGTATCTTAGGTATTAAAATACCTAATTAAATTATCCAAATATTTATAACATCTTAATATAGTATTAAGCTATAAAATACCAAATTGAAGTTAATATTTTCGGCAATGATTTTTATAACCAAATAATTAACTTAAAAGTCTTTAAATCATTTCTTAAACCTTAATTCCATAATTAATAAATCAAATCACATATTTAAAACCTTAATGATTTTGGATTTAATTTTATAAAAGGGTAATTAATGGTTTAATGTTATAAAACATAGTTTAAACCATAGATCTACATATATGTACTTAGATAAATTACTTACCCTCTTAGTAAATGATTTTTCCTTTGATTTCTCCTTGGGTCTTTGGCCACACAACCTTGATCTACACTCCTTGTAGGTGCCTTGAATATTAGAACAAGGATACCTTATGTTAAACCTTGAATTTCTAACTAAACCTTAAGAAATTTACTAAGGTATTATATATAAGATTTGTAATAAAGATTAGGATTTACCTTGATGTTTCAAAGTGGAGTTCAAGAAAACTTATAATTTCGGCCTTGACAAGGAGAAAGGAATGAATTAGCTCTTGAAGAGATCTAAGCTTATAACTTAGAAATAACTCTTGTAAACCTTAAAATCAAAGATTTACCTTAGGACAAATGGCATAAGATCACACCTAGATTGAGGTTTGATAAACACCTTGTCAAACCATGAAGAAGTTGAAGTTAATGAAGGGAAGAAACAAGGCAATCTCAGCCATGAACATGCCTTGGGAGAAAATGAAGTTTTAAGGCATTTTTCTTACCTTAAGCCTTCAAGAACCTTTCTTAGGTGTTTCCTTTGATTAGACACGAAATTCCTAGCTTGAATGGTGATTGGGGTTGATATAGATCAATGGAATGAATTAGAAGAACTCCCTTGGTGCTAGGAACCAAAAATAGCTTGTAAATGGCATGAAAATATAACTAGATTAACTTAAGAAATGAGAGCTCTTACCAATGGAAACTTACCAAGTCTGGAAGGAGGGAGTGTTGGCATGAGTAAGGGAAGGAGAAAGGGACTGAACTCGGCACTTAAAAGAGGAAGAAGAGACAAGTCTCATTAATTGTCAAGGTTTAGGTGAAAAGAAGGCATTTTAGTCAAAAGAGGAGGCAACAAAGTCTAAGGCCTTAATCAGTGGGATAATGTGTTTAAAATGAGGGACATGGGACAAGGATCAACCTTCCAATACTTTAGAATGCATACAAATTTGACAATTGTGGTAATATAAGGTAAGAAAATGATTTAAAGACATGAAAATCATGTCTCTTTTGTAGTCAAAATCGGCAGGGCTGGAGGTGGTGAATCACCATGGGTATTGCCTGATTAATATAGTTAACCTATGTCATTTTAACAATATCAAATTGTGGCTAATAAATTCTACAAGTTAAATGTGTAAAACGCATTTGTTCGGTACCCGAAAAGTGCGTTTTTGTGCTCCAAGGACATTTTGGAAAATAAATTATTCCAACGAGATCCAAGTGTTTATGGTCAATTATGATATATTAAGGTGTTAAATTGAGTTATATGGGGTTATATAAACTCATGACACAATTCCCGGGCTACCGGGACACTCCCGGACCAAAACAGGAGCGTTAAGAATTTCCCTCGAGCACTTTGTGTTTAAATGAAAAAGTGGCATGGGGATTATGTTTGTATAGCCATATAATGATGGTATGACCATTTGGTTTGAATTAAAAAGGTCATAGGACTCGTGTATTACACGGTCACGTTTGACGCACGTTTTTACGGCGTTTTAAGGACGTTCTTGTTGTTACAATTTTTATTGCATATTTTTGACCTCTGATGAGTCCTTTATGTTTTTATGATATATATTAGGTGTAACATAGGTTTTTACATTGTTTACATGTGTATATCAAATTATTTTAGTATTTGTAAATATTTACGTTGCTTGTTTGTATAAACGTTCGTATTGATCTTTCCTTGTTGACACTCTCTATATCGAGCTCGTTATGTAAGGGGTTTAATCCTCATTATTAATCGTACATAAGTTTTTGGTACGAGTATGTTAATACGTTAGTATAATTTTGCCAATTAGCGTTTATGATAAAATGACTATTGTTACGTATCGTTTGCATGCGTGAGTTTGCATGCACACGTGTAATATTATTCACGTAAACGTCTGCATGTGGGAATGTGCATGTGTACATGAAATGATTTATACTTTCATTATTTAATAGTTTTACAGTGTTAATTAGATTTAGGGTATTTCACCTTTAATTAAGGTGATTAAGGTTATGGGTATTTCACTCATAGTTCTATAATTAGGGGTGCCCACCAATTCATTAACGGAGAGATTTGTAAATCTCCCCTGGTTATCTTCTTCTTGAGCTCCATCCATTTTGATATTAGTTTCCATTGCTTCATTATCCTCGCACTCTAACTTATGTAGTTGAGTTTTTTTCTGTTTGAGGTGGTGCCCGAGAGTATATTGCTCATCACAGTAATAGCACAGTCCTTTAGCTCTTCTGTCGTTCATTTGCTCTGAAGTTAAAAACTTCCTAGGAGCTAGTGATTCTTTCTTTTTATCCCCTGGTTCTTGGCGACCTTTTACTTCTTTAGGCAGTGGCAATAACCCTTTCGCTGTCATAACTGGTGCAGTATCTCTGGTTGACTGCCAGTTCATGTAATTAGGTCTTCGAGGATGTGCTTTCTCGTACAGGCATGCCAACAAGAAACACTGTCTGATGGAACGGGGCTCAAACATACGCACATGCATCTGTGTATCTGTGCGAAGCCCTGCTAAGTAAGTGCCGACGAGATACTCCTCCGGTAGGGTAAGTCGAATGCGAATCAACTCGAAGCGATTGTGGTATTCCAAAATTCCATTGGTTTCTTGAAGCGATTTGAGCTCTGCGATTAGATCGTCAAGGATTTCACCGAAGCGTTCCTTGAGAAGTTCTTTGTACAAGTTCCAATCGCGGAGAGCCGCCTGATGTCCTTCAGCTTATGCAACCGCCTGATGCCACGTCGCCGCTACGGAATCAAAATGAATGGAAACTAGCCCCACCTTCAATTCTTCCGGTGTACGATCGATCGCAAAGAATTGCTCGACCTTACAGAGCCACTCTTTGACGTTGTCGCTGTTGAATCGGGGAAAATCCAGCTTTGCTAAGCGAGTAACTCCAGAGTACGAACTCTTGCGAGTTGAGTTGTCATCGGAGGTCCTCTCTGACTCTGGAGAAGATATTGTCGACGTGTGTAGCCGCATGGCTTCGAATAAGTCCGTTTGTTCAGCGAACAAAGCTTGGATTTATGGATTAATCGAAGCTTCAAGTTCTTTCATCGCCTCTCTAATAAGCTGAATATTTCTGGTTTCAGCCATGGAATTCACAGAATCGCCAGAGTCTGATACCTTTATGCTGAATGCAACGTAAAGGAAGATCAGAGAGGGAATTAAGAAGGGAGTGATAAATTGGAACTGATGTTTAGGGGTGGCAATTTTTACCCAACCGCTAACCTGACCTATACCTGTAGACACCAAAAATTCTCACCCCATAAAGCAAATTCCAGGATAAGAAATACAATAAAAGGGGTTGTCGCCTTTCTTTTTCAAAAACGTATTGACGGGCGTGCCAAAATGAGACCATCGTTCTACGACAAAATTTCAAACCAATTTTCAAGCATTTTAGAAAAACCCAATTTTCTGAAAATGAATTTTTAAACAATAACCTGTCTTAGACTTACCCATTTATTTAGTTATCTATTTAGTTATTTTCAATTTAATTTCCTTAGTCGTGGGGATTTCGCTTACTTTATTTTACTTATATTATTTTATCATTTTTTCATGTTGTTATTTAGAAAAAAACATTTCATTTTATTAACTAAACCTTTTTAGTTTTATTCTGTATATACATTTTTTTAGCATTAGTGTTTTGATAATTTTACTTATGTCGAGTTATAGCTTTTGTTATCTTTCCCTAAGTTTTGTATGAAGTTCTATTGTACTAATCTTTTTCCTTTCTCATTTTTCAATCAAACCAAACAGCCCAATCCCCTGTCAAAGCCCAAGCCCAGAATCAAAACCCAATTTATCTTCTAAACCCTAAAACCTCACCTCCATAAAAGACAACTACACAAAACCCTACTATAGTCACTGGGTGTGGAGGGTGATTTTTCGGTATGAGGGGGTCTATGTAAATGGTTCTGACTGAAAAGCCTAGATCCTAGAAATTGCCATTCTGTGGAGGGTGAAAACCCGTTATTCTGGCATCCCTCAAATACCTACTACATCGTCCGTCTTTCCTAGAAAGCTTATGGGGAATGCTAGTGAGCACTACACCCGCTCTCGATGGGCTCCACGCGGACTTATGCCTTTATAAGGCGGAATTGACTAGAGTCGCCACCTAGTTTGACCTAAAGAACTAGGAAAAGAGGAGAAAGGGGGTTCTAAGAACCATTAGTTGACTCTGAGGTTGTTCCCTATGGATAGGACTTATTTGGTCATTTTGCAGAGATTTTATGTTGGGTTCGCACTGGGTTACACCCCTCAGAAGTGGCAACAACCACGACTTTGGATTGGTGCCCGAGGAAACCTCGGTCTCCAATTGTCGGGATTGCCTTCTTTCAAAACCTTATTAGAGAGATTCAATTTAAGGCCAAAGGATAGGATCGAGTGTGGATTGAAGAACAGATGATTTCGAAGAGTTTGGAGAAATAGGCTGGTCTTGAGATATTGATTGGTGAAGTTGGTTTGAATATCGAGAAATTTTGATTGTTTATGAGAGGTTTGAGGTTGTTTCGACTTTCACGGGGTTAAAAGGATGCTGGAAATTTTGAGGAGCAACAGGGCGTTTTGGTCATTTTGTGAAGTTGAGAGATGCTCGGATTCTTTGGTGGAATTGAGGAGTTTTTCGTGTTTGTAAAGTTTGGATTTTTGAATGGTCAAATTCTTGAAGTGTTTTGAGAAGTCGAAAGTGTTGATGGAGTGGGAAAGAGGATATCTGGTTTACAGGTGTTCGGGTTTTGAAGATGTTTCAGGTTTAAGATGACTAAGGTTGTTCGAGAGCATTTAAGAATAGAGGGTCCTATGTTAGCAAGACTTGTGACTTTTACTTAGGAAAGGATTGAGGAGTGCTTAGGGGTTAAGTCTCTAATGAAAGGATTGGATTGATTTGTTCAGAATTTTCTCTCTTAAAATTTTTAATAAAAACGAAAATCATTTTTGTTGTAAAAGGGGCGGATAATCCTGAGGGATTACCCTATGTACCCCCTCGAACACGACACTTAATTAATGGTAAGTGTAGAGGCTCGAAAGATGGGGCAATGAATTTATGTCGAAATATAGGATTTAAAGAGAAGTATCATGAACGGGATACTCTCAGTCAAACCCTATAATGTCTCTAACTCCCGGGTTTAAAACATTAAAAGCCGAAAATACTGAAATCGAGTGGAAGGGAGTTAGACGATTCTAAAATCCCGGCTGCAACTAGGAAGGTCGTTACTTCCCTAGCACCCCCCTTGTAAAAATCTAGGCTTCAAATAGGGGAGGTTTGTCACCCTAATGCCCCGCCTAAAGAGATCCAGACTGCGACAAGGGAGGTTATGACCCTAGTGCCCCGCCTCGGATTTTTATTTTTGGAAGGGAGACAAGCGATGTTCTAACCATGGAGGAAATGTTTTGAAGGGGTTAACCATTTCTTGCTCCCTAAAGAACAGTTTATTTGAGTTAAAAATTGAGTTAGAAAACTTTTTGAAGTTGTTCGAAATTCTCTATAAAGAAACACTGATTTTGAGAAATGTTTTAGGAGAAAACTTCTGTATATGTGAGAAGAACTTTCTACAGTTGAGAAGAGTTTTCTGTGATGTGAGAAGAGTTTTTCCTTTTAAAATTCCATAAAATGGTTTCTTTTGAAAACTTGAAAAAATTTGGATGAAATAGTTGTTTGAAATTCAGGAAGATAGATTATTGGATTTTGGATTTTTAATGGAATTTACAAATTGGGTTTGAGTTGAAAGGGATCAGTTTTGAAAAGTGAGTTGGGTTTGATTTGATTTTGTTTTGACTTGTATTGGAAGATGAGCCGGGTCAAAGTTCGAGTTGAAGTGGGGTCGGTCAATGCTTGGGTCAACTTTTTTGGTCAAGGTCAATGTTTTTGGTCAAGGTTAACCTTTTTGGTAAAGGTCAACATTTTTTGGTCAAGGTCAACATTTTTGGTCAAGGTCAACGTTTTCTGGTCAAGGTTTGATATTTGTGGACTCGCGTGGACTTGGTTGGGTCAAAGTCAAAATTTCAGGTCAAACTTGGGGTTTGGTCAACATTTGGGTCAAGGTTTGATTTTTGTAGACTTGGGCTGATTTTTGGTTTGATTAGGTATTGGGCCGAGTTTTGAGATTGGGCTGGGCTTGGTAATGGGCCGAGTTAGGATTTGGGCCGTGGGTTTTGGGCTTGGACTGTGGGCCGTGGGTTTGGGCTTGGACCGGTTTTGGGCTATGTGGTTTGGGCCTTGTTAGGCTTCGGGTTTTAGACTTGGGCTTTGGGCCGATTTTTGAATTTGGCCGTGGACTTGGGCTTGGACTGTGGGCCGTGGGTTTGGGCTTGGACCGGTTTTGGGCTATGTGGTTTGGGCCTTGGATATGGACTAGGGTTTTTGCAGATGGGCCAAGTAGGAAGTGGGCATTGTGTAGCCAGGCCAAAATGAGATCAGTCAGAATTGGATTGAGAGGTTGAGTTGGGTCATGGGCTTATTATGAAATTGGGCCAAGTTTGCTTTGGGCTCTGAGAGTGGATTTCCAACAAATGGGCCGATTGAGAGCTTAGTTGAAACTAAAGGCTAGTGGACTTAAGTCATGCCTGAATAAAATTAACTGGATTTACAAATGGATTGGATTTTTGTTGATTGTACATTTTATTCTGAAGTTAAGGGATGAGTTGGAAAGTTTTAAGGAAAACGGGTATTCCTCAAATGGACCGTGTCTAGGACCCGTATGCATTGAGGATACCCAAACCTAAGGCTTTTCTACAAAAGTGGTGACCTACAGGCTATCTAGGGTTTAAATAGTAAATAGATAGAAAATGCAACAAAATTAAAGCAAAATCATGACACATCAAGTATATTCACGCATGGCATAAAATAAAGAGTTCGAAAGCAAGCCACATGACAGATGATGATCAATATGGAAGCGAAATGAACTTCAGCAAAATAGGTTCTATTTTACTGCTATCTACATGGACCGTCATTTTAAACTTTCAGAAAATCAACGAAAACGTGGAGCCTAAAGTTTCAAATCTTAATCGTAAGTTGCAGATCAAACTGACTAATTACTATTTAATGTCTTTCGAGAGTAATGAAGACTCAGCCAGAATAGGAATAAAGCCTAAGATTACTAACCTCGAATGAGAATTAGCCCCAAACTGACTCACTACATTGTTTGTCAATTAGTCATTTTCACTTATCATAATCAATTGAAACTCCAAAGTATGCAGAGGCCAACTAAACTGTTCCTATGTCATTCAAGTCTGGTATCATCACATGCAAAACGGAACCAGAGAAGGAGATTAGAACCTCATGAACAAACCGTAGTAGATTACTAAAATCAGAGACCAAATGCTGCTCCCAAATTCATCCATTTGAGCTCTACTGTTGGCTCCTAATGCGTTTACTGAATGGATTAAAACATACTACTAAGTTCTGATAGCTTACTGGAAAAGGATGCTAAACTGTCAAGAGTGAGTCATACTTGCAGATGAACTAAGTTACTAAGACAAATGCATATAAATACACACGGCAAAAATGTTGTCAGAAACAAACGAGCACATGATACCATCACAGGAGCACTCCACACATGGACACCGAGATATACTACCAGATAAAACAGTTATTATCAGACTTAGGTTAGGACTGGGTACCAGTATTAGAGAGTAAGAGACAGTCCTGTAATGAATATGGGAGTAACATGAAACATAGCAGACATTAGTCCAGAAAATAATCGTATATGCAAGGAAAAGGGTACGTGTGCTGAAACTTAATCCCGAGTAAAGCCCAAGACTGCAAATCACTTCTAACTAAAACCTGAGGATTCAAGTTAGTTTCAATATAAACTCAAGCCAAGAAATAGACATATTTGTATACTCAGAGGGGATCGATGCCTCTGCTTCGACGGTCAAACCAGCAGCAAAGAGCAATACACAACCACACACAGATTTTTAAAGCAGAAGGGTTAGGAAAACAGACTTCACCAGTGTGAGTACAAGATTGGTGACTGTCGCTAGCACAAATTTACAGTCTATCCTGAATCATAGACTTTCATAAACACCACTCCAAACTTAGATCGAGTTCAGAGGCTCACCAGATAAATTTTGAGCACCGTCTGTAACGAGTCAGCGTATCACAAGGGGTATATATATACAAAACACTATGGTGGAATCAAAGTCAACACTTATGTTTTGAGAAATGCTCTTTACTGAAATCCAAAACACACACTGGCCCTCATTCGAACATATAACCAATAGCAGAAGACAAGGTACAATCATCTTTCTCGGGCTTATTTGATGAACATAGCAGAAGGTAATCAGTTGAATGAGAATGACAACTCCTTATGCTCTCGCAACAACGGGTGAGCTTCGTATCATTAACGAAATATCCAAACAGAAACACCATAGCATAATAACGTGAAACAGGTACTGGCGAAGGTAAGGCATAACACGAGTATGGTTGTTAAAGTCAGGTCACCATCTTCGACTCACACCAGGTTTGTGGACTTCGAAGTCCATAACAGACTGGATATCCCAGAAAATACATGACAAGAATAAAAGAGCTGTGGAGACAGAGAGTTATGACTTGTATTTTGAGGCCAACACTAACGACCATGGATCTCCCCTTTTGGGCCATCCTTTCTCACGACCCCATTGAAGTTCAGGTAGTAGAAATTGAACCAGAATAGTAAAGAGGCAAAACAAAGCATAAAGAAACGTAAAAGAGTAATTTTACTCTATGAAATGGCCAAAGACATGCGAAAACATGATTTCGAAGCCCTGGTTTTAGAGTTTAAACAACATGGAAAAGGAAAACAGGAGGAGAATGTTTGAATACGATTGAAAAGAAGTAAGAACACGAAAAAGAAAGAAACGCAACCGTACGAAAAAGGTAAGGGACGGGAGGAGCACGAGTTCGAGAATGGTACCCCGATTAAGAAATCAACTTACACTTGCTCCTGAAACAGAAACAATTTCGGAGGAGGGAGAAGATTGAGTGCTAAAATCCGGCGAAATGGCGGGTGTTTTTGTAGAGCTTAAAGGTAGACTTGGTGATGGCGGTTCTGGGCATGAGAATGTCTTCGATGGAGCAGGCCGAGGTGGTTTCGACGACGATGAAAAGAAGATCGGGAGTTTTTTTTAGAAGAAGGTGATGGGTCAGGTCTTTTAGCTTCCTGGTCTCGAGAATGGAAGAGGGAAGAACGACATGCAGAGGAAACTCAAATCCAGAGAACGGAACTCCAACCCGAAATAAGAACTTCCTCAGTGGCGAGATGTCCGGGAGAGATTCAGCAGAGATGGAGTTTTGAGATGGTTGGCTTCGAAAAAAAATGGAGGAGCCTTGAAAACGAAAATTTTTCTGGCTCTTTGCTTCTTGGTCTTCTCGATTTTCAGGCGTGGGTAAGGGTGGTTTTGGAGCGTAATGGCGTGAAGTCGAAGACGGTTTCCAAGGGGGAACACGAAAGAACAGCGAATGTTTGGGGATTTCAAATGATAGGCAGGGAATAAAGAATGTTCCAGAGTTCAAAAGAAAAAAAAAACCTGGTCCGTAAGTCTGCTACTAGTGGGGCATATTTGAGATACTTGGGCCAAAACGGGTCCAAACTAGAGTGGGCTGCATCAGGTTCAAAAAAATCAGATACTACACAAAAGGAGAAAGGGGTGTCTTCCGAGTTTTGTACTCGAGACCTCCGCCCTCCTCCCTCACATGCTCTACCAATTGAGCTGTGACCAATTTCAGTAGATAGTAGCGGAGAAACAAAATAAAAGTCATGTCACGTACTGAAATAATAAAGAAAACGCCTCCAACCTATGCCAGGAATCGGACCCGAGATCTACGGGTTGTATGATGAGTACCTTAACCAGTTACGCTATGTCGGATTTCAGTATGTTCATGGGAGAAATATTATAAGAGCTCTAAATTCGACTGGATAACTTTGTTTTTTCAAGAGCTACAAATCCAAAAGAAAGTATATGCAATAAAAAGAGATGATTAATCTAATGCATGAAATTATGAATACAATTAAAAATACGACCCAGAACGTAATGAGATATAAAATAAAAGGAAAGCATGAGTACATGAAATAATAAAAAAATTAATGCACGTAATGAAGATAAAACACTTAAAAATACATGGAAAATAGTAGTAATAAAAGGACACACGAAATAATAAAAATAGAGACGATAAAACGGATAATGCCAAAAGGAAATAACAAATAATAATAAAGATAAGTCGATCGACGCACATAAAATAATACCAGGTAATAGCAAACGTGAATAATTTAAAACAAAAAGCAATGAAATAAGTATATAAAATGAAGTCATTTTAATAACAGATTACAATAAATAAATAAAATAAAAATAAATAAAAATAATATAAAAAAGGGGCTCGTGCTCCTTTCCATAGGAATGTGGGATCTTACACGTCAGAGAAAAAGAATCCTTTAGTTGGAAATGGGGACGACCTCCTTGTCCCTAGAAGCATGTTTATTTTTGTATATATTTTTGTGTTAATATTAAAACGGGTGAGAATTTTTGGTGCTACAGATGGCTCCCCTTGATTCAATTCTGCAATAGAAGCTGCATAATTGGATCAAGGTTGACGGGGCGCCAAAAATTCTCACTAGGGCTTTCACGGG